>VDFB02280336.1:0-240829 GCA_007258455.2 Sequoia sempervirens | reverse complement strand
TGTATAGACATGACCATTTTAGCAAGAATGAATGAGTTTCACTTTTTTTTTCTTTTAATATGTAATAACACACGCGCTCGCGTTATGGGATCGTTGTGGCCGAGCCTCAAGCTCAGCACACAAAGCCATAACATGCTCGTGTTATAGCGCGTTCGCGTTATGACTTTTCAAAAAAAAAATTTGAAAGTGGCCACAAATTTGCTACCCATCTCCATGCACCCACCCTACTAGAAAAGAAAACATTTACCTGAATGATAATAATGCCCTAGATATAACATAAAATTAATTTATTAACTACACAAATGATTTAATTATGTTTTAAAATATGATAGTTGTTGATCCAATAGCTAAGGAGTTTCATCCATTGATGTGCTATTTCATTCTTATTATTATGGGTGACAAAATAAATTTGATTATATAATTTTAATCAATGGCCATGTCCATGATTAGTTCACTAAAGTCCAAAAGAGAAAATACTTCTTCATGATTTAATACTTGGTCTACTTTATAGCAAGGAAATTTTCTCTAGTATTGTATAGTGTATGAATCATGGGCCAAATAGAGAACACAAATATGAACCCTACACTCAATTAGAATTAAAGAAGAGATATAAGAATTAAAATAGGGTTGATGGTATCACTTTTTATTTACTTAATTAGAATTATGGAGAATGAATTCAACAAGCGCTCTGCGTGAGCTAGAGTCCCTGACATGAGCAGGTCTATTTGAAGGTGGAAAGAGCAGAGAGAAGAGTATAAGATAAAAATCAATCTGTATTTAAGTTGAAAAAACTCTCAACTAACAGTCTCGTGGATTGCAATGATTGCAGGATATGCACAAAACTTATTTATTGAAAAAGCTTTAGAAGCTTTCAAGCAAATGCAATTGGTAGGTGTGAAGCCAGATTCAATGGTCTTTGCTAGCACCCTCCCTTCCAGTCCATCAAAGCATGATGAAGGTGGATTTTTTCCAAGTATCATCATTGAAAATGCTTCGGTAGATATGTATGCAAGATGTGGAAGCACAAACAAGGCACGTGAACTATTTAACAGTCATGAAAAGAGTTTGCATGAAGGTTGAAAGGCATAATAACCTGATAATCCATGAATGGGTAGAGATTAACATTTCAAAGGACTATGAAAATAGTCTAGGGTAGTGCTCTAAAAGGTCCTTGTGCCAAATGCAACTCCTCATGCATTTCCAGTCTCTATGTATGTAATTAGCTACAAAAAAAATAAAAAATTGTACAATGCAAGAGATTTAATCACATAAGATAGACAAACAGTAAACAATGTCAAACACGTATGCATAAATATTGTCCAAGACATTTTTGTAAGATGCAAATATGAATTTTTATTTATAATTTTATACCATTTTTAAAACCATGAATATAACACGGCTGAGAAATAGACAAAGATCCCTCACAAGAGTCTATAAGATGGCAAGAGACATCAAGTCTATCTACTTTTTTGCTCATAACAGGCCTTTAGCTGCACACTGGTAACAAATAATATCTATCAAAGTTGATTTATTTGTGAAGCATTCCTTTTGATAAAGGACCTATATGAGAGATCACAGATTAATCTTCTCTGAAGTGAGAAATGTAGAAATTAGTCATCTAGTTGTAGTTAAATCATCTACATGTGGGTTGTTA
This sequence comes from Sequoia sempervirens, assembly GCA_007258455.2. Taxonomy (NCBI): domain Eukaryota; kingdom Viridiplantae; phylum Streptophyta; class Pinopsida; order Cupressales; family Cupressaceae; genus Sequoia; species Sequoia sempervirens. The sequence continues at coordinate 239,175 of VDFB02280336.1, read as the reverse complement.
ATAAAAATAAAATAGTTGTTGAATGCATAGTTTTGATGCCATGCATAACTAATACTTGTATTAGGATTAGAAGTATTAGTATATATTAGCTCTCTATATAGGAGTACATACTTCTAGACAGTTCTCCATACAGAAGTAGATACTTTGTAGTATTAGTATATGTTTGTAAAAGATGCTAAACCCTTTGATTCAAGGGGAGCAGAACATAAGCTGAGTTGACTACAAACGTCAAGAATTGGATCGAAATCTAGCTTCTGTAGCAGTGACTTTGTCCTCCAACATCTCTGAAAAAAAATAGATTCTTTAGCAGGAGAGAGGAAGACAACATTTTGTAAAAGTCAAGTAATTATTTTGTGCAGAATAAGTAAGTACCTGTGTCAATTTGCAAATCCCTTTTTAGCTGGGTGGAAGTCCGATAGCATTGTCTTGTTTGACAATTTCTATGATGCAGTTGTCCATGGCAAGTGTAAATGTTCCTTCTAAATGGAATTTGTGTAGCATGAACATCACTATGGACATGTATTTTTTGTAATTTAGATAGGGTATTGCTGCAAGTTAAGGGAAATTGTGTTCTAGCAATTGTTTTTGTAGGTAACAGTCCAGATCTCCATTCGTTGTGTGGATTGTGCATTGAAGGAATTGCCTGTATTGAAATTTTGTTGTTGTTGCACATGTTGCGCACTGGACAACGTCATTGTCTGTTGTTTCTGTAAGGAAAACTCTTTGTTCACAAGTCACGCATACCGGCTGGTATGGTGGCAGGTGGACATTCTTTGGCTTCAGGGTGCCAACTACCTAGAATGGCAATGCAAATTTCATTAGAAGGTGTAGCAGTGTCTAGATGGAACAAAAGTAATGTAGAAGTATAAACTATAAGTGTCCAGTAATAATAGTTGTTCACTGTTGATATCTCTAGGCCAAGAAAGGCTAGATTAGTATTATAAAATGTATATCAGACCCTATATTTATCTTTCATTAATATTTCTTGAAATTTCATTTTTTCAAATAGAAGACACAAGCAAACTAGAAAACACAAAACAAGGAACAAGAGGGCTATCTGAAGCTGAAAGAAATCTAGAATCCAAGAACTATGATTCTAATAGTTGATGTTCAGAATTGATTGATTGTCAATGAATCATGAGGTACCATAGAGTAGCTTAAGAAAAGGACATTAATAAATATATATTCCCATGGTATTATCTATGTGGAAGAGGACGGGTTGAAGCAAATCTATAGCCACATGACAAGGTTTAGCACATTTAAGGGCTGAACGTTTACATTATTGAGTCAACAGACGATAGTGAGTTTGTTAATGTGTAGCAAGCATTGTGTGCAGGTTTTGAAAATCAGGGGTGCTGACTTTCGTAATGCTAGTTAGCGCTATTAGCTGATTTTTCAATTGGTTCAGACCATTACCTCTGATACTAACCACAGGAATCCATTGAAACTATTAAGATTTAAAAATAAACTTGCAATAAATCGCAAAAAAGTTCTAAAAAATATTGTATGCAATTTAAGCCATGTATTGTAAAATGACTTAAGCAAAAGAAGTATCATAGTCTGAAAAAATATCATGTATATACATTTTTTTTTTTTTAAATATGCAAACAAGAGCATGGGCGGCGTGTTGCTGAAGCTGGACCTATTCCATCAACTATATGCCATGGATTCTTACTCCTAAGAATGCCAAAGTTATTTGGAAAAACACAATGGTTGCTATTTCTACTAATGCATTAAAAATATTTTCTTCTTTCTACCACCCATTTGTTGTTTTGGTCAAGAAAAATATCCTGTATCACCAACAATTAGTAGTGAAGGGTTAAGCTTTTAACAATGTTTGATTGCAATAGTGCATTAATAATGTCACAATTCAATGCTTAAAAGTTAAAGAGCCAAAAGACTAATGAATCTTTGAAAAATTCTCACATGCAATGTTAAAATGGAAATGGAAGACAAACAGATGTGTTTCCAGTTGTAAGATACAAAACTGCTCTTGTTGACTCTATTCATTTCTTCTATTTTGACATTTCCTACAAAAACTAGCTTGTAACTTATGCAGAACATGGCTAACACAGCCAAAGCTACATGACACAAACGGAAAGGCATTAGAACGTCGCAATATATTCTCGTGTTCTAGGAGATGTCCTGAAGTTGATGGTGCAAAATGTTGCGAAACACTGGATCTCAAACAAAGTCACAGATCTACATGGAACAACTTACCAGTTAAATGCTTCTGAGATAAAGTTAATTGAAATGATATTTATTTATCTGTTTATCTTTTTTTTTTATGGAAAATATGTAATTGGCAATCCATTTGTGGTCTAGTGGTTGAGATTAGTTTTTGAATTTTAAATATCTTTTCTCAAGGTTTTAGGTCTAGTAAATATATCATCACTTATAGCATAAATCTACATGCTCTATCTTGTATGCTCTGCTTAAACCATAACCAAATAACAATTCTTATGACCTTAGGGAACAAAGAATCTAATAATTGTTTTGCATCCCAAGGGTTACAAAAACAAGCATCTATTGAACAAGGAGACAAACAAACAAATCCCTTTTTTTTTATAATGATTTTGCATTTAAAATGAAATGAACATAGACCTGAATTTTACCCCTAGGAAGAAACTCCTTGTTCTCAACCAAGGGTGCGAGTTAAAATCTATAAAGATGCCTATTGTGTATTGAATAAGAAGAAGCTAAGTCTACCTTTGCTCCAAGGTCAAACTTATATCCCATAAGAAGGGAAAAGGGTAATGCAATAACATAATAGCACCCTACGTTTACATAGGCTATCATACCTTTAATAATGAAAAATCTTAAGAGACACATTTTTGCTCATTTTTGAGGTATTCTAAATTTGAGAGCATTTGGAATTAGGCCTTGCATAATCTCTTATTTTTAGATATCAGGAAGTGCTAAGAACAAGTTACCGAGCTTGTGATTTAGATCCGCGTTGCATTCTTCTTGGGTAGTCAACTTACCCTTAATTTTGATGTTTGTTATCATTGTACGAGATTAATTTTTATGCACTTGAACAAAGCTACATAATATCAAAATGGTAATGCTCTCTTGATTGTTAACAAATGTGATATGTTTTTTGAGAGTTGGCTACTCTACATTGTTGTTGATATGGTAAAGTGCTCTGGCAAGGCGATCTTTAAGTTGGTTTCTCTTTGATAATCCAATCCAGAAAATTATATCCATTCACTACTTGTGGGATTCTAGAAAGGGTTGAAGTCATTGTGTGTTATTATATAATGCATATTTAGGCAGATAGAGTAGATGATTTTAGTTTGTCTATCTACACAAAAAAGTTGATCAAGCACACCTGCACAGAAATGTACTAGGTCTCTTTTTTGGAATAATTTTTACAAGTTGGATTGGTTGTTGAGTGATGTTGGATCTTTCAGTAACATACATGATCTGAAAAGGAAATATTTCATTATACAGGGGGGAACCTTGACATAAGCACTAATACATGAGATCTCTAGGCCAAGAAAGGTTAGATCAGTATTATAAAATGTATATCAGACCCTATATTTATCTTTCATTGATCTTTTTTGAAATTTCATTTTTTCAAATAGAAGACACAAGCAGACTAGAAAACACAAAACAAGGAACAAGAGGGCTATCTGAAGTTGAAAGGAATCTAGAATCCAAGAACTATGATTCTAATAGTTGATGTTTAGAATTGATTGATTGTCAATGAATTATGACATCTTGTTGAATCGAGGTACAAAATTACTCTAGGAACTAGTATAGATTGCATTGTGTCTAAAATAATCTAAATCTTTTGAAGATAAGTGTACAATATTGTGAGGCTAGATACTTGTGTGCTGGTAGAAACCAATTTCCCCAGGAAAGCTTTAGTACATAGGTCATTTAGCTCGTCAATGAACGTGGATTGTGTTGTTTGCATGAGTATTGAGCCTATGTGTCCGCTAAGTCATTGTGCGTGTCTCCATCTTTGATGTGTAGTTCATGTTGCATCAGCATTTGATAGTGAGCAGTAACAATAGAAGCAACTGATCCAATAGGATAGCTATCTTTTGATTTAATCAACTCTCAGATGGTTGTGTCAGGTATTAGTCTGCGCTCTTTGCAGACTTTGGAAATGGTTTGCATGGTGGTTTTATTAGTGAATTGGAGACAGTAATCAGCATCTCCTCTGTCATATATTTTTTTTTTTAATCACAAAGTTTTTGATTCGAATACTTGTATCAGGCGATAAATTTGGCAAGAATATGTCAATCAATCTGTTGTTAATGTTTGATGTTATTGTCATTTGGCCATAGCTATCGACCAAGTCAAGATGAAGAATTGGTACTTTTGGCTGGGTTGGAGGGTTGTTGGTAGCAGTAGGGCCATAGATGACCAGGACATCACCTTCGAAGGCTATAGCCGATTTTTTTGTACAAATATCAAGTATGCTTGATGGTTGAATGGGTTATGTCTTCATCTTGTAAATTGCAATAGCAACAATCATAGAAATAGAATAAGCAACTGGCGCTGGTAAAAATGAAGTTACATATGGCATAAATGTTTTTAAATACTTGCCTCTTTTGTTGTTGGCTGTGACTTGAACGAGGAGCATCATTTCGAGGGGTGGCTATATGGTTGTGACCAGTGTTACAAGACATTGCTAGTGAACATAAATGTCAAATGCATATTTTTATTTCAAGGGAAAACAATAACAAGGATATCAATACATATTTTTTGTGGGCTGAGAAATGTTTTAATATACTTGCCTCTTCTGCTCTTACATGTCCCTTGAACGAACAACATCATTTGGAGGGGTGCCTACATGACTGAGTGACAAGTGTTAGAAGGCATTGCTACTAAACATCAATGTCAAATGCATTTTTTTATTTCAGGGGGAAAACAATATCAAGGATGTTAGTAGATATCTTTTGTGCTCTGAAAAATGTTTTAGAATACTTGCCTCTTTTCTTCTTCGCTTCTAGTTGAATGAAGCACATCATTTGGAGGGGTACCTACATGACTGGTTGAAAAGTGTTAGAGAACATTTATGTCAAATGCATATTTTTTATTTGAGGAAAAAGGATATGAAGGATGCCAATATATATTTTTCATGCTCTAAGAGGCTGAGAAAATACTTGCCTTTCTTCTTCTTGGTGGCTGCTTGAGTAGGTAGCATTATTTGCAGAGGTTTCTACATCACTGAGCAATAAGTGTTAGTAGGCATACCTAATGAGCATTAGTGTCAAATGAATAATTCTAGTGCAGGTTCCATGCCCTGAGAATGTGATAGAATGCTTGCCTCTCTTATTCTTGAATCTCGTTTGAGCAAGCAACATCACTGACAGAGGTGCCTACATCACTGAGGGACAAGTGTTGGTAGGAATTGCTAGTGAGGATTAATGTGAAATGCATAATTCTAACACAGGGCAAAAGGATATTAAGAATGTCAGTACATATTTTCATCCATCTTTCGCTTGTTCAATGGTAGGTTTTCTGGCACCATTGAATGATCCATGTTATGTTGTCTAGCAAACAAAATTGTTGTTTTCCAAATGCTCTTATAGTGCATGCAATAGCAGATTTGTGCCAATGAATGAAACAAAACAAATTGAATGAAAAACATTGGTAGCAAGTAAACTACTTTTGAAGCTTGTTGGTTTCAAGCGTAAGGCATTTACCTATTTGAAGAGAGTCTTGCTGTCATAGTCTTGAGTCTTTAACTAGTCAAGGGCATAGATAGGCTAAAGCAATAGCTATAGTATGCAAATTGAAATATTGATCTCGCAATGCCTGCCATGAATGAGGTTCATAGTCAGTTAAAGTGTTTGGAATCTTTAGCCCTGGTAGTACATGCACCATGTAGCCTTTATAGAAATAACAAGCGTAAGGCATTTACCTGTTTGAAGAGAGTCTTGTTGCTGTAGTCTTGAGGCTTTAACTAGTCAAGGGCATAGACAGGCTAAAGCAATAGCTATAGTGTACAAATTGAAATATTGATCTCACAATGCTTGCGATGAATGAGGTTCAAATCCAGTTAGAGTGTTTGGGAACTTTTGCCCTGGTAGTACATGCACCATGTAGTCTTTATAGAAATAAGAGAAAAATGTTAAAAAAGTAAAATAAATGTACTATCAAAAAGTTGTAAAATACAATAAATTCTTAGATTGAAAATAAATTGGCAGTTTTGAGATTAGTAACAAACGATATCCATATCAATAGTAGATGGCATAAGTAACTCATAATTGTTTCCTAACAGGCCACGTCTACAAATGGCATAAACAACTCATAACTATTTCCTAACAACCCACGGCTTAAGGTAGACGTCTAAGATCTTAGTAAATTTAAAGAAGACAACAAATAAAGTATTAATAATTATATTAAAAAATGACTAACATATCCAAATTTGTTTCAATTGAAAAAGAAAATGCATGATTACAATTGTTGAGCATGAAAAGCAAGTATTATTTGAAGATTAAAATGAACAAGAATATTTACAACTTGTATATAGGTAGGTGCTTACATGCAGTCATATTTATGTTGAGGACCAGATAGAAACTATATTTATCTTGTGATTGGGACTTTAAAGCTAAATTTGCTTCTCATAGTTGGGACTTTCACTATGGCTGATATATCCATTGCAGTTACATTTGCTATTGCCTGTCTTTTTTAAATGTAGGTAGAATTTTCTTTCACTGGATAATATTGTTGGAATTATTGCCTCAATCTCATAGGCTGAAACCTCTAAGAAAGCATGGTTGTTGTGACATTCCTGTTGTCTGGCCGACTGGAAGTGTAATAACCTTGTGTTTTTCTCATGTCACTGAGACAGAGTTGATGTCTTGCCGAATGGACTTATTGCTATGACATGGAGACTCGGTGAGATCTCTTACCGATATGAAATGTCTTAGCGACAGAAGGGTTTGTTATCGGGTGCCTAGCATATGTCGAGGTGACCTATGGCTACTGGATCATCGGGGTAACTCAAGTGTGTCGGTATGTGGTCCTAGCGACAGGGAGATGTCTCGCCGATTGTAGTCATCGGGGTGACTTGAACATTCGGGAAGATCTCTTGGTGACTGGGAGATGTCTGGCCGACTGTATATAATCAGAGTAACTCGAGGGTCTCGATGAGAATTCTTGGCGATATGTGAAGTCTTGCTGATGAGTATACCTTGGTGCTTTCGCGGTGACAAAAGACTTCGGTGTGAAGTCTTGGCGACTTGGAAAGTCACGCCGATTGTCTTCGGGATGACATGTGATGCTCGGTGTAAAGTCTTGGTTAAAGACGATTGTCTTGCTGACTTGGCATGACATGTTGTGCTTGATGTGAGGTCTTGGTGAAAGACAAATGTCTTGTCGACTCGATATGACATGGTGTGCTCAGTGTGATGTCTTGGTGAAAGACGAATGTCTTGCCGACTGTCGGGAACTTCGGTGTGACTTGAAGGCATCGGTATGATGTCTTGGCGAAGAGTGATTGTCTTGCCGATGGGAATCCTGATGTCAGTATGACCTCTCAATGAAAGCGATAAGTCTTGCCAACTGTTGTTTGGTGTTCGTTATGACTTGAAGGCTCGGTGTAACCTCTTGGCAAAAGCGGTATGTCTTACCGACTGGGATGTTTCAGTATAACATGAAGAGCTCGTTATGAAGTCTTGGCAAAGAGCGATAGTCTTGCCGATGGGATTGTTGAGGTCGGTGTGACTCTGGAGCCTCAGTATGATGTCTCATCAAACAATGATGGTCTTGGCGATAGTAATACAAGTGGTGATCATTGGTATGAGGTCTTGGCGACACAGCGAAGTCTTAGCGATAGCTTTCTGGACTCGGTGTAACCTCTTGCCGATAGGGATGACTCTTGGCGATATCAAATGTTGGTTGTGTTGGCATCGGGGAGACACAGTTAGTGTCTCACCGACATGCCAACATAGGTTGAACGCCCTTGACCGAGTGAAGACTATCCGACATGGTGCGTTTTGGACCAATCAGAGAAAACAGGATGTGAACCGTTTGTTGAACCATTTTTGTGTCAAAGTTGGAAAATTAAAACATGAGGAAGTGAAAACATCTAATGATGCTGGGTTGGATGATTCGTGAGTTCTAATCCGATAGTTGGAAAAGAACGATTTCATAGAGCCTGCAGAGAACGAATGTATATATGTATGCATTAGACATTCTGAACTGAGAGTTATTAAGCCAAGGAGCTGAAGAGTCTAAGAGCCGAAGAGAAGAAGAGAGAGAGCCAAGTGGCTGGGTGAAAGGCTAAGGCCATGAGGCCGAAGCAGAGGCAGGGTTATGCTGTCGAACTCTCTCCTATGTACTGAGTGATCAGTTGCTACCTGTTGTATCCAGAATGAACAAGATGTAATCTCTGAAAAGGCTATGAGCCTGAAACTATATTGTAACTTTCTGTTGCTGAATAATACAATGGCTTGAACTTTGGAGAGTGGGGTTTTTTACCTGAAAGGGTTTTCCCCATGTAAATATTTGTGTTATGTTGTTTGTCTCATCTTTCATGTCTGTATTGGTTCTATTAGAGAATCTGTTAATGCATGTTGTTGAATTTACATGTGTTTTTCTCAGAAGGATCAATGTAGGAAATAAACTGTCTGTTTCCACTTTAGGACATAGTTGTACATGTCTTTGAGGCAACCTAATCGAAATGAAAGTTACTGAAGGCACTACTGTTCTTAGAGATTTCTCTGAGATGCAACAAATTTTCCTTACAAGTGGTATCAGAGCCTTCTTCTGGTTGTTGGTTCTAGATATTTCTCCTATGAAGATTTCTTAGCTTGATGGGCTAGAAGAAATCTGGAGGAATGGATTGATGTATTGATCCTTTGATGAGTGGAATCCTTATGGTATTATGAGACAACATGCAGCTTGAAGGATGGTCAAGATGGAAAAAGGAGTTGATCATGTTGTGATCTGTGTCTCCTGGCTAGTAGAGGTATAACCTTGGATTATGAGGTGGATTTCTTTGCTCTGTGGCTGTGTAGCAGTAAAGCTTTCATATTGGGCATATGTGTGTCAGGATCTTGGGTGATATGGAGAAGCCTAGGTTGTTTCTCAACCATGGAAGAGAGTGCTTATGCTAGGTGGTGGTTCCTGGTGTTGGAAGGCACTATTTCCTGTTAACCTTGAATGCTTGAAGGCTATAGAGTTAATCATTAGATGATCTGCAAGCTTCTGAAATAGCCTTTCTCTCTTTCTTGGATGCATGTACATGTTGGTGGTTTTAGGGTTGGCCTGAAAGGGGCATGGATTTTCTTGAACTGTTGTTTCCTTTTTAAGGATGTTTTGTACTTGCATGGCTCTATGGTTTTGCAAGTTTTACACGGTTAAGCAAAACTTGTGACCATGTGGAGTTTTTGTTAAGCTATTGTCTAGACACTGGCCTTTTGGGGTGTTGCTAGATGAGATAGTTGCAGTTCTGCATGCATGCTTTTAGGAGGTTCCTTGATTATGGTGCTCATTGTGGACATGATTGGAAAATCAGATTTGGCGTGATCTGGTGTTTGAGTCATGTTGTCTGCGTGGTTATTCTCTTTGAAATCTCAATTTTGCATTTCCAATGCAATGATGGGTTTCCATGGTTATGTTGAATGGATCTATGAGTTATGCAATATTGTGGGTTGTCTTTACCTACATGTTTGCTATGAGACAACTCAGAAGTGGACTGTCTATATCCATGAGGTTGATTCATTGTTGGTGCAAACTTGTTAGCTGGCCTTGTCTGTGGTCACTTGTGAATTGGTGTGATGCTTTGAGATGAGAGGATGGATACTATTGAGTACCTGTATAGTCGGTTATGGGAACCTGTAGCAGGTAGTCATGATGCTTGGAGAGCTCGGGTGTCATGTTTTAGTGGGAGCTCTAGCAGTGACTGTGGATTCATCACATGGTGGTGAATGGTCTTCTTTAGTGTTGCAGATGTTTCTTGGGAGAGCTTTTTGATCATGTTGCTGCAGAAGGGTTTCTTTCACATTTGCATGGACATTACTTGAAGATGTGCAACATCTTGGATCCATGAAGGACGCTTGGAGTCTTTGGATGAGGTGTTGGTGGTGCTTGACAGATCATGATGTCATGATAAGTTCCTGATTCAGATGATTGGGGCTTTGACAGTGGTCTGGTAATTCTTTGTGTATTGAGTGCTTTGATTATTTGCTTGATACTTCGTGATAGTGCAGTAATGCAGATGAAGTTTAGCATGAGATGATCAGTTGTGAGTACTCATGGATACATGGAGAATAAGGTGAGGCTGTCTTTCTCTTATGAGAGAAGTGTTGTTGATTGGTATTCTTGATGAAGTTTTTCAGTAGAAAGTCCAAGAAGCCTACACCTTGGTTGAACGTGAGTTCAATAAGAGACCTATGAGGAGATTTCTCTTGGATTAGTCATGATGACTTGTATCTTGAAGGAGTATTCTCGTTCCCACTCTTGGTCTACTCGGCAGTTTATCTGAAAGGTATTTGGCCCATTATATTTTTCAAATGTGTTTTATTAAGTTCACTTTCATGATATGGATCTTGAATTGTTGTCTAATGGTTCTGGAGGATTCATAGTGGAAGTTGTACAATTTTGTTTTATCTCCTTGTTGCTAATGAGTATTGGTAGGAGATGTTGTATGGGCTGATTTCCTGAAATGGGGAATGAAGTAGTTTGATCTTCTTTAAGAAGCTTGCATCCATGTTTTTTAAAGTCGGTTTGATCTTGGTGATTGAACGAATGGATTTGTTAAGGTTTTTATTTTGGGATGTGAAGAAGATCATTCTTGACACAACTGGTTGTTAGAAGTGTATGTAGGAGGATGCTCTACAGGAAGATGATGTGCAGAGTTTCTCTCTGTGGTCGTGAAGGTTTGTGGTGAGAGAAATGTTTCTTGTGGTAGGTTGTTGCAGGTTGTGCATATCATTGTGGATTTTTCCTTGGTACTACAGGGTTACATTTTCTATGTGCTGGTATTGGTAGACTTGTGATGTCTTTGGATTACTCGGACAATGGGAGTTCTTGTATGTGTCTTGTCTTTTCGACTGGTTGGCACTTGGAGCTTGTATATGCTGTTAATGAATTGATTATGTTTTGGCATAAGTTTACTAATGTTGATACCTATGAGGTATGTGTGATTGGATGGAATAGCACGAGCTATGGGTGCTATTTCCAGTCGCGTGGGTTTATCAGTTGAATGGAAGCAGTCAGTCTGATTGTTGTTCTAGTTGATGTTTAGTATCTTGTTTTTGGATAATGACTTCACTGTTGTATTCTGATTGAAGGTTTGAATTTGATATTACTTATGTATAGCGTTTGAGCACAGTGAAGTGGTAGCAGTATCCTGTTGGTGATATCATTGGGATCTTTTGCTTGTGTTCGTTGGAATGATGCTTATACACCTTGGCATTGTATTCTTCTTCCAAAGGTGGCATGTTGGAAGATGACAGGATTGTTGCCTGAATGGTGGACATCTTGGATGTTGGAGCATGAGAGCGTGTTTGAGGTCTATGTGGTTTCCTGGGAGGCTGTGATCGGTTACATTTTGGTTGCTTTGTTGGACAGTGAGATACAATTGGATGTGTGGTCTTTGTTGCAGATTGTCTGGTGGACTATTATCTGTGGAGATTTGTTGGTTAGGTGTCTTGAGTATTGCGGGGTCTGAACTGGTGGAGCTAGTGTGATCCTATTTTTTGGTTGCTTTGGAGGTGCCTGTGTGATCGTCGTCAAGCGGGAGATTGCTGGAATTATTGCCTCAATCTCACAAGATAAAACCTCTGAGAAAGCATGGTCACTGTGACATTCCTGTTGTCTGGCCGACTGGTAGTGTAATAACCTTGTGTTTTGCTCATGTCACTAAGACAAAGTTGATGTCTTGCCGAATGGACCTATCGCTATGACATGGAGACTCAGTGAGATCTCTTATCGATATGAAATGTCTCGGTGACAGAAGGGTTTGTTATCGGGTGCCTAGCGTATGTCAGAGTGACCTATGGCAACTGGATCATCGGGGTAACTCAAGTGTGTCAGTATGTGGTCCTAGCGACAGGGAGATGTCTTGCCAATTGTAGTCATCGGGGTGACTTGAACATTCGGGAAGATCTCTTGGCGACTGGGAGATGTCTGGTAGACTGTATACAATCGGAGTAACTCGAGGATCTCGATGAGAAGTCTTGGCGATATGTGAAGTCTTGCCGATGAGTATACCTTGGTACTTTCGCGGTGACAAAAGACTTCGGTGTGAAGTCTTGGCAACTTGGAAAGTTACGCCGATTGTCTTTGGGATGACATGTGATGCTCAGTGTAAAGTCTTGGCGAAAGACGATTGTCTTGCCAACTCGGCATGACATGTTGTGCTCGATGTGAGGTCTTGGAAAAAGACGAATGTCTTGTCGACTCGGTATGACATGGTGTGCTCGGTGTGATGTCTTGCCGACTGTCGGGCACTTCGGTGTGACTTGAAGGCATCGGTATGATGTCTTGGCGAAGAGTGATTGTCTTGCCGATGGGAATCCTAATGTTGGTATGACCTCTCAGTGAAAGTGATAAGTCTTGCCGACTGTTGTTTGGTGTTCGGTATGACTTGAAGGCTCGGTGTAACCTCTTGGAAAAAGCGGTGTCTTACCGACTGGGATGTTTCTGTAGAACATGAAGATCTCGTTATGAAGTCTTGGCGAAGAGCGATAGTCTTGCTAATGGGATTACTGAGGTCGGTGTGACTCTGGAGCCTTGGTATGATCTCTCATTGAACAACGATGGTCTTGGCGATAGCAATACAAGTGGTGATCATCGGTATGAGGTCTTGGTGACACGGTGAAGTCTTAGCAATAGCTTTTTGGACTCGGTGTAACCTCTTGTTGATAGGGATGACTCTTGGCAATATCGAATGTTGGCTATGTTTGCATTGGGGAGTCACGGTTAGTGTCTCACCAACATGCCAACACAGGTTGAACGCCCTTGACCGAGTGAAGACTGTCCGACGTGGTGTGTTTTGTACCAATCAAAGAAAGTAGGATGTGAACCGTTTGTTGAACCGTTTCTGTGTGGAAGTTGGAAAACTAAAACACGAGGAAGTGGAAACATCTAATGATGTTGGGCTAGATGATTCGTGAGTTCTAATCCGACAGTTGGAAAAGAACGATTTCATAGAGCTTGCAGAGAACGAATGTATATATGTATGCATTGGACATTCTAAATTGAGAGCTGATAATCCAAGGAGCTGAAGAGTCTAAGAGCCAAAGAGAAGAAGAGAGAGAGCCGAGTGGCTGACTGAAAGGCCAAGGCCATGAGGCCAAAGCAGAGGTAGGGTTATGCTGCCGAACTCTCTCCTGTGTACTGAGTGATCAGTTGCTACCTGTTGTATCCAGAATGAACAAGATGTAATCTCTGAAAAGGCTATGAGCCTAAAATTATATTGTAAATTTCTGTTGCTGAATAATACAATGGCTTGAACTTTGGAGAGTGGGGTTTTTTACCCAAAAGGGTTTTCCCCACGTAAATCTTTGTGTTTTGTTGTTTGTCTCATCTTTCGTGTCTGTATTGGTTCTGTTAGAGAATCTGTTAATGCATGTTGTTGAATTTACATGTGTTTTTCTCAGAAGGATCAATGTGGGAAATAAACTGTCTGTTTCCACTTTAGGACATAGTTGTACGTGTCTTTGAGGCAACCTAATCAAAATGAAAGTTATCGAAGGCACTACAAATTTTCCTTACAAATACTATAGGCAAGGGTGTATGAAGAAATGGTCAAGCATCACCAGCATCAAATAAAAACATTCTCATTGCCATGTATGGACAAATAATTTAGAACCTAGCAAAGAATTCTACAGATATAGAAAGAGTTTCCATTAAATTTTTTTAAAGTAAGTTGACTTTATTAGAGCAACAATTTTGATACTCTTTACACTCAAACAATTTTTCTCAAAGAACAATTTAAGCTATAGGAAGAATCTATTATGTGCTATAAACTTGCAGTGTGGGATACTCAGGCTCAAAAATCATTTGAAAGCATTAAGGTGACCTATAAGTTCATGGGATATATGGAAAAGTTTCTAATCCTAAGAATCTACTGCATTGTTTCAATTCCCCAACTATGTTCCTTGATCACATCTATCATAATCATCATTAATTCAAGAGGGAAGATTTATATATACTCACCACATTCAGGATGGTCTAATCTTCTTGTACACTTCAGAACAACTATTCGTGCATCAACTTTAATTTTCATTGGTCTTCAATCTTTGGAGTATTGAAAGAAAATTACAAATGAAAAGTGAGAACTATTTTTTATCAATTGAACCATTCTTAGTATTCTGGAATGAATTTTGCAATAGGGGCACACTTTGTTTGACAAAATTGAGCATGTTTTGACTACAATTGGAAGTGAAGAGATATTGTAAAGTGGTATGTCCAATATGTATCTAGTATAGTGAAGTTGACAACAACACTTTCGATGTTGTGTATCCAAAAGTGGTCCAATAGACTGCCTACATGTGTCGTTGGCTTGTCAACAAGTAGTGACAGTTTGTGTTGTTGCATAAATTCAAGGAGGAGTTCTTGTGTCTTTGTGGATTGTAGCATGTCAATGTTAAATTCCCCAACAACAATCAATTTGGAGGTAGGTGGCAATGAGCTGAGAATGTTTTCTATTAGGCTGAATAAATCATGAATGTGTGTGTTCAGTGTCAAGTACAAATTTGTGATGCGTAGAGCGGTGCCTAGATGCAATAGGTCAATGGTTATCGATTCTATATAATTTGTTGCAAATGTCTGGATGGTTTGGATTGAAACTATTTTCTTGCAACATGTTAGTAGACCATGAATACTGAATGCAGTGTAGCAGTTGCATGTTTCGTTAAGGAAATTGACATGGTCGAGGACATTATCTCTTGTTTCTTGGAAACAAAGAACAGTTGCTTCCAACAAGTCATAGTCACATGGTATTTCTTGGGCATGCAATGCAAAGCTACGTGTATTCAAAGAGCATAGGCTGAAGTGGCTTGAACAAATAGATGCAAGACTGTGTTGTAGTTTCCATTCTGCCAACGTCGTGAGGCGTTGCATCTCATTATTTACTTTTTCTGAAACCTTGAAATTTTGTTCCTGCAATTTATGTATGAGGTACAATGACTCGATGTTCCTTACACGTGATAAAGCAGTCTAAACAAGACCATGTTGGTAGACTTTATAGGGATCAAAAGCCAGTATGTCCATTGTGAGACCTTGTGCTCTATGAATAGTTTGTGCATAGGCAAGATGCAAAGGGAATTGTGCTCTAGTGACTATTTTTGTAGTTGTTCTAACTTTTCTAATGATTCTTGTTATGGGTGTCCATGAAGGAAAAATAAAATTTGTGTATAGATGTTGCATCCTTTGACGACGAGATTTTCCAACAGTAAGGTCATTGAATTGAATCCACACAATGTCTTGTTGGTCAGTTGTATACGTTTTAAAAATGTCATCTACACCATTGACAAGGCCATCTTATGTGTCAAGGTTACCAGCTATCAATTCAACTAAAATGTCTTGTTTGAGAAAAATTGTAGTAGGCAAGCATGACTTGTCTGGGTGAAATTGGATGCTATCAATGGTTGTATCTTGTTTGTCCACTGCTTCTAGAACGAAGAGCTTTGTGGGTAAGTAGTCTAGCATTTTTTTGTTGTGCTCATCAACTGCAGAATTTCTGTGAAACAAGTATGGTAATCGTGGATCATTGGGGGGTGTCTTGTAGCACATTGCATTCAAGTAACTGATGTCTTCACTAGTTTGCTGAGAAGTTCTAGCATGATTAAGTACAGAAATGAAATGTTGATTTGATTGTCTAATCACGCTGCGTAATTCAAAGCATTTGACATTGTCAACCCAAAATGTGTATAGCATTTTCTCTTTGTCTATTGTTGGTTCCTCGAATATCCAAGTATCGCATATAGGTTGTGCTTGGTAGAAGTCTCCACAAAATATGATGTCTATATTGCCAAAAGGTTTTGTTGGTGTATGTTTGATTTCACAAAGTCTTCTATCAATGTTGTAAAGCATTTTCGATCCAATCAAAGAGACTTCATCAATTAGAAGAATTTGCAACTGCTCAAACTTTTTTCTTAACGTGTCAATCGTGTTTGAATCTAGGGGTAACATCTTTGAAGAATTGCATGGTAGATGAAAGATTGAATGTGCAGTGGTGCCACCTGCGTCAAATGTTGCTTTTCCTGTTGAAGCAACAACAACGCCTTTTGGTTTGAGTGGGTCACTGTCCAACTGTTTATCGTAGAATCGGATCATTGCCTCGAAAATGGCTTTACCTGTGAACGTTTTTCCAGTGCCTACTCCACCTGTCAAGAACAAGTGGAAAGGTTTATTGGGCGCTAGTCTTTTTGCCATCAGTACATCCTTTAGTACCGATTGTTGTTCTTTGTTCAATTGTCTTCGTAAATTGAAGTATTCCTTGTTTCTTAGGAGTAATGGTGTGCTATCTCTAAAAACATTTTCTTCGAGGTTGAGTTTGTGACCTTTATACTTTTCATATGGTTTAGGTCACTCATGATGTCATATTTTTCTATGCCATTTTGCAATTTTCTTTTTTCAATTTCATTTGCAATGTCAATTGTTGGGTGCATATCGTTGTCAGCTTTCATAGCAGCTTCATCAATGTCACCCCATGTAGGAGCAATTTGTGCAGTGAATAGTTTTTGATTGTTGCAATTTGTGATTTTTTAGCATTGAACAATGCACTCCATGTTTCATATCCAACGAGCAAGGTTTTCTCACTAGTTCTGAAAGGCACATATAACATAAGTTTCTCGCTGCAATAATTCTCAGGGTCAATGTGTGGATTATATCTTACATAGCGAATGATCTACGGAGTTGCTCTCTTCTGGAGCTTTGTTGAGTTCCCTGAATAGAGGTGACGTATTCAGCTAGTGACAAGTTGTCAAGAGCTTCTAGTCGCTGTGTGTATTTTTCTATTGCAGATGCACACATGATATTTTCAGAATCATCTGGCTCTTTTGCTAATAGTTTTGGGCTTTTTAACATGAATACTTTATTTTCTAGTGGTGCAGTATTGATGAAAACCGTTTTCCTTGAGCATCTACGCAATGGCAATGAGAGAACAATATGAGCAACTTGACGGCTGGACATTTGTTGGTAGTTTAGCAATGCATTGCCAAGTTTCCAAATGAACTGTATCTTTCCGTCATAAGCATGTGTGCACTATTGCCGCAATTGCCGAAATGCAAGAGACAATGTTTTGTCTTGTTTTTTCATATATGAACTACAGTAAGATGCAGCAGTATATGCGTCTAAAATAAATTGTGTCTGTATTTGCATACCACAGGCTTGGTACTTTTTTTGCAAAGGAATTTATCCAAATATCAGTTGGTTCTCTTTTTAGCATGACTATCTTGCATGTCAATGTTGATCAGAGCATTGCAATGTAATTGGTTTCATTCACTTCCAATTCATCCAAGAAATTTTGAAATGAAACCTCTTTTGTGTAGTGTTTGTTTTCCAAGTGCTTGAAAAATATTCTTTCTCTATCCTTAATTGCAGGATGGGGCATGGGCAATGGCTCTAATATTGTTCTTTTGTTCATGGGAGGCAACAAAAAACTAAATCTACGGCTTGAGTTTCTATATTTTCTGCAGGTCTTTGTATGATGGTGTGTTTGCATTTTCACAAGATTTGTATCAAGCAGTGATGAGTTGCAAGAAATGTACTTGTCAACAAAGCTTTCTATTTCATAATTCAGGCAATTGCCATACACAGGTGCATTTTTTATCCATAGCAAGAAATGAACATGTTCATTGCCTCGGTTTTGGAATTCTGTGACAAAAGAGTAGCCCATGACTTGGCCAAAGAGCTCATGGTTTTTTAGCATCATTTTTTGAAATGCATTGATTCTATGATTAAAGTACCGACTGCAAAGTACTGGGTTGTTTCTGATTTCAAAGTCCAAATCCCTATCCTCTATACTTTCATTAGAGTTGCTTTATTGTTGAATGGATATTTGATGTAAAGCTTTGCACAATGGTTCCCATAAGTGCTCAGCACTTGTCAATGTTACAAAAAATGTTGGAGGTCCCAATTGTCTTATCATTGCAAATATGTTTTTTTGGTGTTTTCTAGGTAGTTTGGTGAGGTGCGGATGCTTTTTAATGTTCTATAACCTAATGGAGATCTTAATATTTTCTCTGGGGTAGCTGGATTGCAGACATCTTTTGCAACTAACTTTCTATCCTTTAATTCATTTTTCCTTATGCAAATCCATGCCAGTGAAGATACTTGGCGAATAATTATCTTAATGGCTTTGAATAAAATATTTGTTATGTGTCTTGTGAAGTCATTGTCTTTATGCATGAGCTCCCATTTTGCTATCTTTTGATATGTTAAGCTTTTAGTCACTTCAGTTGGCTGAGCTGAACCGTAGAACAAAGTTGGGAAGTTCATTTCCTCTGCGTATGTGTCTCAGAAAATGCCAAGAGGTTTAAACCCTTTTGATGGTGCAATTTCAATGATGGTTGTGTCAAGGTCTTTGATTGAATGTGAATCGTTGAACCAATGTATAACTAATTCAATTATGGTTTCGTGATCATCTTTAGACATGTCATTGTCCATACTTGGTTCTGTTTCAGTATCTATATGCAATTTTGTTGTTCTCTTTGCCTATTGCTCTTCCCAGTCTTTATTTATGGAGATGTTTTGTTCTTTGTACAATGGTGTTCTTGGTAGTGTCATTAAAGCATTCATCACAAGAGCAAGTCTAATATTTCCTTGTGCATATGCATTTTCATATTGTAGCTTTCATTTCAGTCTAACTATGATTGTTGTATTTTCATCTAGTTGCCTAGGCAATGCTTGTTGCACTTTATCAAAATCCAATGGAACATTGATGATTGTCCCAAGCAATCCATATTGTGCTCGCCTATATCCTAGTTGCCTGATTTGTGCAAAAGCAATGCACAAAGACACAAGTCTTTCCTCAAGGGAAGTCAGTGACTGAACGACATCTATTGGTGCATTGCGCCTTATGCTCCAAGGTGTAGCAAAACAGGGAACCTTTGCATTTAAAATAGCCTTTGTGCATTGTTTACAAATAGATTGACCAACTACTAATTTTTTTTCATTGGTTTGAATGGGAAGCAAAGAGAAAGCTTGACCAAGTGCATGATCAACCTTGCGCATGTTTTGTTGAAAATGAAGCATATCGCAAAGAGAACATGGTTACGTAGGTGTGTCATTTATGCTTTGAAAATATGTGTCAATGGATTTTTCTACTATATTCAATTTTGTAAATGTTCGTTTCTTTTTTGTTTGTCGGTCGCTAGTGATTGTGTTGCGGAGTATAGAAGATGCAGACGATCTACATTTCAAATTTGGCATGTGAAAAGTATGATGTTTACCTACTGTGCGCATTTGTCTTTTAAGAGAATGTAATGATTGCTGATGCGGTAGGTTTGTACTTGTGGTGCATACCTGACTTCAATTTCGCATATGCAAAAGACATTGTGTCTGTGGACGTTGCATTTTCCTTTTTATAGAATCTAATGATTGTTGGTGGATTGGATTTGGACTACTGTTGGAGGACTGTTTTTTACTTGTGATGCTGCTACTACGTGGAACATAAGTGGAAGTTGTTGTTTGTGCAATGCTTGCATGTGACATGTTTCGATTACGCATTTTAGCTTTAAGAGAGTGCAATGTCTCATGCGATGTTGATTTTGTCTTTGTGTTTGGTGTAGAAGTCTTAGGTTGTAGGCATTGCTTACATCGTTTAGTGAATGTGTTGTTGCAGGTTTCTATTTTGTTTTTAAACAATGCAATGGCTGTCCATGGCCAAGATTTTGACTAGATTTGCATTTGTTGTTTGTTGTTTCAATATGGGTAGTTGCTACAATTGACGAAGAGAGTGTGGTTGTTGCAATGTTTGAGTGGCAGGCCTCTATTGAAGAAATGTTTGCTTTCAGACAATGCATTGTCTGATTGTGTATCAATTCTTTGGTTGTATTTGTTGTACAATTACCAAGTTTTGAAGATCTGTATGTTTGGTTTGGAGCATCTTTGAATGCTATTTGTTCATTTCGCATGCCCATTCATTGTTGACCTATGCCACGTATTGTTGCTTTGAAACATTGTAAAGAGTTACGAACATGTAGGTTTGAGATGGGCAAAGTTTGTGTTCTTTTATGATCTAGACTTGTTGAAATGTAACTAGTTTTATTGTCTCTTGCGATATTATACGTGGAAGTGGGGTGCAATGCAATGCAAGTATCTGATTGGGAAGTGCACAATGCTTTTGAAACTATTATGTTGCCTTCAAATGTAGGACTAGATGCAATTTTCAAGTCATTTGTCATATATTGAACAGCAATGGAACTGTTAATATGCATGTGATGAGTCAATTGTTGTTTTTGCTTAAGCGGTTCGTAATGATGATGATTTGAGTTGTCTACAAAGCAAATCAGATTAAAGCTCTTCTTTGGCTCTTTGCTATTTGTGTATGTTTTTAAACCAGGCGATGGAGATGCTTGCCATACGTGTATTGTTGCATGGAATATGTGTGAGAGACATAATATGCAAAATTCAGTCCCCTCAAGGCCACTTTGTACATATGGTATTCCAATGTTGGAAACTAATGATTACAATCGCAACAGATGATTGTTGTTTGCGATGGTATGCTGGTCAGATGAGCTAAAGCATGCCAATGCATACTTGTTCTCGACTACCAATGCATTCGCTAATGACTGGGCCATGAATAATCACAAAGCAATTGGATCAAAGTGTTCATCAAGCAGGAAAGCTATGGCCACAAACATGCTCTCGCCACATGTAGCAGAAAATGTTGCAGGCCTACAAAGGCCAAGTGTATCAAATGCATTTGCAATTGTGGTCCAAGTGCTCTCGAAATTGCAATATGTGTTTGCCAAGTGTCGATGAATGTTTTGAATGCAATTGTACGTGTTTAGTCATGAAAACATAGGTTCAAAGTGTCCAGCAGTAGGATTTGTATCGTGGAAAAGAATTGATATCGTAGGATTGCATATGTCCTTGTTGAAATGCAAGTACCTTGTTTTGAACCTTGCAAAACAAATGCATATTGGTATGTCCAACCAATGTGCTAGCCATTTTAAACAAAATGTGCCACCCCAAAGCCCAGTTTCACCATTGTTATTATGCTCTGTGGTTGAAAGCCTCATTCTATGCAGGTATGTGTTTTTGTCTTCTACACCATGCAATTGCCTAAGCACTATTGGATGCAAGTCATTTTCATAGAAACTTGAAGCTGTGGAGCAGGCATTGCGAAGACAATGTAGAAAATGGTCAACAAGACCATTGCGTAGCTGATTTGGAGAATAGTGAGAGTGAAGCAAAACATGTATCGTGGCAAATAGGCAATCACCTACTTTGTAGTTGAATGAATCGATTCGGAAACAATGTGCATCATGGAGAGCTTCATCAATTGATGTAAAATGTGGTTCAGTATTCAGTGTGTAGGTCTCCACATCAGTTGGCTATAGGGGGAGTTTTTGTTTTTTGGGTGGATTGTTTATGAGCATATTGCCGAAATAGGGTTTTTTTTTGGCTAGAAGGCAGCTTGTATTGTGACTATTTAGTAGTGCAATGACTATTTAGCAAAAAAGACAGGTTTTTTTGTGACTATTCAGTAGTACAATGACTATTTAGCAATATGTGAAACTTGCACTGTTGAATGCAATTAAATATAATTTTTCTTTTCTTTGCAAGCAAGTGAAGCAAAAATAAGTTTAGTATTCAACTACACACCTTCATCGCCAAGTCTGCAGAGGCTGTAACAATATCCTTGTATGTTATAGCAGATGTAGTGTACGCCCTAGAAAACAAAATCAACAATTAATTATCAATGCATATGAGTAAAACAAAATCTGTATTGAAGCTATCTAGGAATGAAATGCATATTTTTGAAAGGCCACAATACAGATAGTCATGATCATTAATTACTCACGTCGATGAGAACAGTGATGTGGAAGCTGTTAGATTATGACTTAATTCAGAATACCCATGCACCCCAGCTCCTATAGAACAAAAGAAACATTTTATTATCAGTGCATTTGAGCATGTATTTGGCAAAAGAAATAGAATAACTTAATAATGACCAATAAATGGAGGGGAGGAACTAATAGTTAGAAAAATGTATAATAGGAAAAGTTTGGTGGTGGAAGAGTATTTGCAATTCTCTTCATTTTTTGTGATAAGGATGCAACAAGCATTTTTTGGTCAATATGCTAAGTATTTACATGATTCTTGCATCCAAATAGTCGCTTACAAATCGAGCATAATTCTGCTAGCTATAAGTGCAGAATCCATGTTAAATAAGACCCAGTCAGAAAACATTTAGCCCACACACACACACACATATATATAGGTCTATCATTAATTGCATATGTCCTAATATACAAGAATTATAGTTAGAGTTGCTCGATCCATATGCCCAATATGGAACAATTGTCAAGGAACAATATATGGTAACTATAAACGCAAATTGTAAGTAGGTGTTGCATAGTTTCTGTATCGTTGCTCATTGCAATCAAACCTGCAACATGGTAGGAAGTTTAAAATTAGTGACTAATCAACTAACAATTTCTTTTCATTGTGCATGTACTATACAATCCTAAGAAAAGCATTAAGTTGGAATTATTGTTGCTTACAGTATTTGCATCTATGTACAATTATATCTTCTGTAAAAGAATACATGATTTGACATAGAAAATACAAAAGGGATCTAAAGATTGATGCCAATAGCTTGAATCCTTCCATGCTTGACACCACCTTTAGATGTATTGATCCAAAGCTTCATAAATCTATTTCGAAATAGCAACAAGTGCCTGTCAGAAGAACAAGTACCTGTAACAATTTAAGCATGTACAAAATCCAAAAATTGGATTGGGAAAAGCTATAAAGTGAAGAAAACTTCCTCGTGAATATATTAATCGTCGTATTAATTTGCATGAAAACAAAGGCCATATGGGAAACAACAAACAACATAGGTAAATTGAAATTTTCAAATGTACTTTTGTATGTTGGTACAAGAAAATGCTGCAAAGCGAGAGAGGAAAATTTGTGTACCATTGTCAAATGTGTCTATAGCCCTTTGCACAGTGAAGCTGCTCTATTCTTCGTCTATGTCCATAAAAGTTTTCTAATTTTTGCATGACATCTGCATGGTCTTTTTTATTCTTTTCTAGAATCTAGAACAAATGTATTGAACAGTATCAAAACAGGTCAGTTGAAAATATCAAATATATTGTAATATGCTAATTTACTAGGAACTTGCAAAATAAGAGGGGAAATTTTGCATACCATTTCCAATTTTCTCCTTACACTTATGGGTAGTAAAGTTGTTTTCTTCTTGCTGCATGGCCATAGGAACTATTGATTTGTGCATGAAATATGTCTATGCTTCCACTTTTTGCAATGATGAACAAACTGAACCTGTTTAGAAGAATGAGTTGTTGCCATTATGCAAATAGGATTATAGAATCTGTATTTTGCAAATGCATGGTACAACACCATTCTCTTGAGCAAGTTCAAACTACTCATCATTGCATTATTCATATGAAAAATGTAGAAGCATACACAGTGGAGTTGATTGTTTGTCAAAATGCAACACTAGTTATATGAAACACAAGTGGACCTTCTTTAAGAAGGCTCAAGGAGCTTCCATCCTAATGCAATTGGAATCAAAGCTAAATTTCCCATTTTACATTAGATTCAAGCAACTGTGTTGTGATGGACTTACCAAAGATGATAAATAAGAGCACGTCAATCAGTAGAGTAGTATTCATTAGCTCCAACAATTTACAGAGGCATTGGAACTACTAAAGACAAAAAATGTAGTCCAATCTAGAATGCAATAGGTAGCCCAAAATACTAGCAATAAAGCAAGAAGATTAGGACATAACCCAAGTAGAATATATAAATGCTAACGCCAACCAAATCTCATAGAAATCTTCAAACTACACCTAAAAATAAGATATATAATCATCCCACACAAAACAAATGCCACTACTGCACATGAAACCAAAGTTTTCCTTTTATAAATGATCATACTAAAAAAGACAGGTCAAAATCAGAGACAAATAGCACCAAGTCAATGAATATAATGAATAAGTGTGAGGCTGCTATCATTCATATCAATTAGACTAGCCAGAAGCATAGTTACTAGGTTTGGAAACTTGAATTAGTTCAGGCCAAATATTCAGAAATCCACATTTTTTATTGAATCCAATAAAAATTTAATTTGAGTTAAAAATACTAGACTAATTTAGACGAATGTGGGCAGTCAGAAAAAATTAGATCTAGCTAAATTCGGTAACTATGGCCAGAAGAGCATGCATCCTTTGAATCTCCAATTCATGTATAGGTGCTAGTAAGAGCTTGACTTTAAAGGGGGGCTAATAGAAATTAGTTGTGCATCAAACACCTTGAACATAAAGAGCATGTCATTTGACAGTAGGCAAATAGGAAATTTTTGCAGATGCTTTTCTTTGTTTTTTGCATTTTCTCATATGCCAGATTGCCAAAGAGCAATTTTTCTATGAGAAAAATTATTTTGTGTTGTTGAAAGAAGCTGACAAGACAAGCAATGCATTTATCAACATTAACTAAGTTTTTTCTAAGCAGAGCATTTTGAATCTCATGAATGCCACTACTATTACTCGTGAGTTTTAGGCTACCATCCATATTGTTCAGAGCATTAACCATTTCCATTATAAAATTGTTATTACTTTTTCCATAATTTGTTCATAGCAGGCTTGATCCTAGATGAACATTCAACAAATTGAGGTTTAAACATTGTCATTGTCAACTTGTTCTTTCTTCTCATTGCATGCATTGTTGATAGCAGCCACAAAACCACAAGGCTTCCCTAAAAATTGAAGCACATAATGATTTGATAATGTTGTAAACTATTGTAATATGTATGATGGTTTGAAAATTTTATAGGCTTTATATATTAACCATTGGAAACTGATTCAGAATTTTATGTCCCCTTGTTTCTCACTCATTGCAACAACAATTAACTAATCAGGAAAGAAAAAACCATGTGTAACAAATATGCGAGCCAATCATAAATTTGAGAAACAACGTAGAAATCCTGCTTTAATAAAATAAGTGCCATGGACCATAAGATGAATGAATATATCTTCATCTGTTAGCAATCCCAAGAAGCCGACTAGAAACACTTTGTTTCGCAGGTTGAAATCACTCATCATTGCATCATTTATATGCAAAATGAGGAAGCATACACAATGTAGATGAACTGTTCGACAAGACACAAGACTGGGTGAAATGCATCTAGGAAAATAAGAATTAAGAAACATGACTCTTTGGAGAACAAATAGTTATAAGAAATTTACACAAAGGAACGAACAAGTGAAGAGTTTATGGATAAAAGCTTAAGTGTAAATACATTTGTTTTACAAATCTATTTTATAGTGGGCAGGTTTTCCATAGGCGGGATGATATTTACTAACTACTAGTTCATTGTTCAGTACATAACTTCTGTTATAAGTAGGAGACTACTCCTCTTTGGTTTCTTCCTCATCCGAGGTTCTCGTGTTTATAGTCGTAGTAACATGGACACAGTTGTACTCTGCAATTGCTTCCTTTGTCAGAATAGGAGCATTCCATCCACATCCAAATGGAAAATCTCATACATCTGAAGGCCTTGGTCTAGTAGTAGATTGAGGATATTTGTTTGTTCGTGCATGATCTTTGCAGGGTTTACCCAACACCTTTTGCTTTTGGATATTTATTCGTTTGATCACTTGACCCAATGTTCCAGTGTCAAATAATTCATTAGCTGTTGTCTTTGGGTCTATTGTAATAGCGGCTTTCGATTCTTTTGGTTCTTTTTGTTCTAGAGGTTTTTTTTTTGACACCTTCTTCCTATTTTCTTTTCTTCCACGACCCATGACTGTCAACATGAAACATTCAAATTAGTACAACAAAGTGTTGTAGGCTTTGGCACCAATGTAACAACAAGCGCAATGACAAGAAGACTCAACAAATTATAAATGTAGTTAATCTCACGTTAGCTAAATTTGATTAGGCAACAACATGTGTATATGGACATGTGATTGATTGTCTTGACATTGTAGATTATTTTATCGGAGATGCCAAATTCCAAATGCAAGATGAATATGTGTACATGAAAGCTAGAACCCACAGAGTGGAAAGTAATCGCCACCACATGAGCATATTGGTAAGTTGAAGTCATAAGTGAAGGAAAAGTAGGGGGGCCCATCCCCCACTCCCCCCCCAAGTCACCACTCTCCCCTCCTCGGCCACTACTTGTCAAGCACTAGCGGGTTGAAGCTAATCAAAACTCAAATACACTCATAGGCGCATGGCTTCCAATGGGTTAGCTTCAAAGCAAGAGATCATATAAATAACATGCCAACATGATAGTAGAGGTAGGGGGTTGCCCACTAATGATTTTTGGATAAAGCATACGAACTACTTTGTTTTCCATTTGCTTTTGTTATTCATGTTATTCAGACAATAGCCTTGGCAAGTCACAACCCTACTGCTCCTTGGAACAAGCACAAAGACAATACCCATACAAAAATGCTAATTGCATGGCCAACTACAGAACAACTGGTCTGGTCAGCAAAAAGCAGGGGGCCCCACCTCCCACTCCCCCCCAAGGCACCACTCTCCCCCCCACTCACCACTCTCACTTTGTGAGTTACTACTTAGTTGAGCACTAGTGGTTTCAAGCCAACGAGAACTTAGATGCACTCACAGGTGCACAACTTCTAATGGGGTAGCTTTGGAGCAAAAGATCATA
This sequence comes from Sequoia sempervirens, assembly GCA_007258455.2. Lineage (NCBI taxonomy): Eukaryota > Viridiplantae > Streptophyta > Pinopsida > Cupressales > Cupressaceae > Sequoia > Sequoia sempervirens. The sequence continues at coordinate 212,375 of VDFB02280336.1, read as the reverse complement.
TACATAACATGCCAACATGATAGTAGAGGAAGGGGGTGGCCCCCTAATCATGATAGTAGAGATAGGGGGTTTCCCACTAATGATGTTTGGATGAACATCCAACAAATTGAGGTTTAAACATTGTCATTGTCAACTTGGTCTTTCCTCTCATTGCATGCATTGTTGATAGCAGCCACAAACCCACAAGGCTTTCCAACAAATTGAAGCACATAATGATTTGATAATGTTGTAGGCTATTGCAATATGTATGATGGTTTGAAAATTTTATAGACTTTATATATTAACCATTGGAAACTGATTCAGAATTTTATGTCCCATTGTTTCTCACTCGTTCCAACAACAATTAGCTAATCGGGAAACAAAAAACCATGTGTAACAAATGTGCGAGCCAATCATAAATTTGAGAAACAACGTAGAAATTTTGCTTTAATAAAATAAGTGCCATGGACCATAGGATGAATGAATATATCTTCATTTGTTAGCAATCCCGAGAAGCCGACTAGAAACACTTTGTTTTGTAGGTTGGGATCACTTATCATTGCATCATTTATATACAAAATGAGGAAGCATACACAATGTAGATGAACTGTTTGACAAGACACAAGACTGGGTGAAATGCATCTAGGAAAACAAGAATTAAGAAACATGACTCTTTGGAGAACAAATAGTTATAAGAAATTTACATAAAGCAACGAACAAGTGAAGAGTTTATGGATTAAAGCTTAAGTGTAAATACATTCGTTTTACAAATCTATTTTATAGTAGGCAGGTTTTACATAAGCAGGATGATATTTACTAACTACTAGTTCATTGTTCAGTACATAGCTTCTGTTACAAGTAGGAGACTACTCCTCTTTGGGTTCTTCCTCATCCGAGGTTCCCGTGTTTACAGTCATAGTAACATGGACACGGTTGTACTCTGCAATTGCTTCCTTTGTGAGAATAGGAGCATTCCGTCCACATCCAAATGGAAAATCTCGTACAGCTGAAGGCCTTGGTCTAGTAGCAGATTGAGGACATTTGTTTATTGGTTCATGATCTTTGCAGGGTTTACCCAACACCTTTTGCTTTTGGATTTTAACTCGTTTGATCGCTTGACCCAATGTTTTAGTGTCAAATAGTTCGCTAGCTGTTGTCTCTAGGTCTATTGTAATAGCAACTTTCGATTCTTCTGGTTTGTGTTGTTCCAGAGGTTTTTTTTTTGACACCTTCTTCTCATTTTCTTTTCTCCCACGACCCATGACTGTCAACATGAAACATTCAAATTAGTACAACAAAGTGTTAAAGAGTTGTAGGCTTTGATACCAATGTAACAACAAGCACAATGACAAGAAGACTCGACAAATTATAAATGTAGTTAATCTCATGTTAGCTAAATTGATTAGGCAACAACATGTGTATACGAACATGTGATTGATTGTCCTGACATTGTAGATTATTTAATTGGAGATGCCAAATTGCAAATGCAAGATGAATATGTGTAGATGAAAGCTAGAATCCACAGAGTGGAAAGTAATCGCTAGCACATGAGCATATTGCTAAGTTGAAGTCATAACTGAAGGAGAAGCAGGGGGCCCACCTCCCACTCCCCCCCCCAAGTCACCACTATCCCCTACTCAGCCACTACTTGTCAAGCACTAGCAGTTTGAAGCCAACCAAAACTCAAATACACTCACAGGCGCATGGTCTTATAATGGGATAGCTTCAAAGCAAGAGATCATATAAATAACATGCCAACATGATAGTAGAGGTAGGGGGTTTCCCACTAATGATGTTTGGATAAAGCATACGAACTACTTTGTTTTCCGTTTTCTTTTGCTATTCATGTTATTCGGAAAATAGCCTTAACAAGTCACAACCCTACTGCTCCTTCGAACAAGCTCAGAGAAGCAGGGGAGGCCCACCTCCCGCTCCCCTCCCCCAAGTCAGCACTCTCCCCTCCACTCACCACCCTCCCCTCCTCACCAACCACTGCTTGAGCATTATTGGTTTCAAGTGAACGGGAGCTCAAATGCACTGGCAGGCGCATGGCTTCTAATGGGGTGGCTTTGGAGCAAGAGATCGTATATGTAACATGCCAACATGATATTAGATGTAGGCAGTAGCCCCCTAATCATTTTTCAATAAGGCACAAGAACTACTATCTTTCATTTGCTTTCATTATTCATGTTATTCAGACAGTAGCCTTTACAAGTCCCAACCCTATTTCTCTTTGAAATAGGTGCAAAGACAATACCCATACATAGTGGTACTCGCATGGCCAACAATATATTTATTTGCACCCTCTTGACAACAAAGTTCCAACCACGCACCCAATTCCAGGTGCATGTGCCCTTCTTGGAAAAACAGGCAAAACATTAGGGATAGAAGCGTAATATTTTGCCCTCTGCTGATGATTGGACAGACTGTTAAAAATTCTTACAAAAAAATTTAAACCCCCAAGAAATTACGCACTCGCAAATGCAGGCGAGGATAAGTAGTTTTTTTTTTTCTAGCAAAATAAATGAAAAAAAAAACTTTGGATTCTAACCACGAGCTCAATTCCAAGTGCATGTGCCCTTCTAGAAAAAATAGATGAAACATTAGGGATAGAAGTGTAATATATTTCCCTCTCCCAATGATTGGACAGACTGATTAAAATTATTACTAAAAAATTTAAACCCCCAAGAAATTAGGCACTGGCCAATGCAGGCCAAGATAAATACTAATTTTTTTGCAGCAAAATAAACAGAAAGACAAAAATTTGGATTAACACTGCATCATATCCCGCACTCAGTTCCCAAGGCACCATTAAAATTGCTTCTTGGTCAATCGAAAACATTAGTCTACTTGTATAAAGGCAAGGACTAATTCCCAAGGCACAATTGAATTTGCTCTTTGCTCAATCGAAAACATTAGTCTCATGCTATAAAGGCATAGTCTAATCCTACTTACTGGAAAAGTAGGGCATTTTAGCTCACAACAGTAATGTGCACTCATACAAGACTTGACAGTATAGGATCATAATATACAATAATAGTCTCTACAATTTTATAATCAACATTGCAACTTGGGAAAATACTTTGATATGATATTTGATTTAAAATTGTTCTCTTTTACAAATATGTTGACACCGAACAAGTGAGCATCTCCCAATTATATTGGTTTATGATATGAAAGATTAAAGCAGTTGTCTACAAAAACTTTGCTGGTCTAAGCAAATTAAATCAATGACTTTAAATTGTAAATACACCATAATTGCACATTATGCCCCTATGCACATGCACATTTTGGTTCTAGTAAACCAAGCATGTGTTCTGGCATACAAGAATTGAAAATGATAGGAAGGACATAGGTTGCAATCCTAACTGTAGCATGCATCAAATTTTAGCCTTATGTACACTGGGTGCCAATAATATGTATTGCATTAGCACCAACACAAATCTTAAACATGTCAAGAACCTAAAAAAATATTGACTTTTCACACGTTTCATCCTATGCTTTTATAAAATGAAACAAGGATAGCATAAAATTAAATACAATCAACAAAAGGTGAAGATTTTTTTATACTCATCTGTATAAGCCTTGCTGAAGATTTAGAAGATTTTGAGCTGACAGAGATAAATAGTAATTCTTTTCCCAACAAAATACATGAAAAATATGGACTTTGGATTAACAAAGCATTATATCCTACACTCAATTCCCAACACACAAATTAATTTTCTCTCTGCTTAATCAGTAACAGTAGCCTCCTATTATAAAGGTTGGGACCAATGTTGGCCAACTATAGAACGATCAATTTGGATGACAAAAAGTAGGGGGGCCCGCCTCCCACTCCCCCCCAAGTCACCACTCTCCCCTCCACTCACCACTCTCCCTTCCCCATTCACCACTCTTTCAGTGGCAGTGGTTTCAAGCCAAGGGGAATCCATGTGATCCATTAGATATGGCATAGGGACTTCAAGGTGTAGCATGTGCAAAATGAATTAAATGCGTAAGCAATATTTCAAATGCTAACTTTCATAGGATGGCATAGAAGCAACCAAACATGGAACATCACCAACAAGGAAACAACAATTAAATGATAGCATCCAATGATGAATGAGCAACCACAAAGAATGACACAAAGAATCATAAATATGAGCATAATGACTAATGTCTCTTTATTTTACTATGGCAATAATTTTAAACAGGTTGTCCAATCATGCGGAGAGGGAAAAGTAGTACGAATGTTTCCCTAATTTTTGTCTGTTTCTTCAAGGAATGACAAATGGACCTAGAACTGGGCATGTTTCGTTGCCTCTATGCCATCCTACGTAAGCCACCATTACAGATATTGCTTACACATTTAATTTGTTCTGAACATGTTGGACTGGTAGCATAGACAACGCATTATATTGTTTCAGAAAATGCCTTAAGGAAATGTTCTCTACAAATTTGAACATCCAATCCTACTTTTAATAATATATATTCATTGCTATGAATTCAACGAAACTATAAACCAATGATTCAAATTATTTTCTCTAGTTGAGAAAATGTCATGAAGGTTGTCCAATTGCTTTTTGTAACAACTGAATTTGTATGGAATGAGCATAGGGATGAATTCTAACAACAAAAATCTTATAGATTGATGTAAACCATGATCAACACTATATTTTTTAAACCAATGAAACAATTTACAGTAGAACTCCAAATGCCTAAATCAATTTGGTGTTTACAGGGCATTAGATAAAGCTACAAGAGTTGTTTTAGATGTTGTATCTTAACCTGTATATTTTGTGCTACCTTCAGTAGTGTCCATCCCAAAACTCTTTCTTTTCTTTCATTTTTTCCGACATGTAGGCTTACTAGGTTCTTGCTGATCACAATGGGGAGGATGTACAGTCAGCTGTTGTTAACTATCATGGGAACTCACCATAATAGCTAAACACGAGCATGCACAAGCATATATGTACACAAACAAATGGGAAAATATAGTTATGAAGATAGCTCCTACCCATAGATATCTTAAAGGTTTCATAAGACAGACTAAAATCAGAAATTAGAATTAAAAATTTGAAATGGATCAACATAAAATATTACATAGATATGTATCAAATTCTCTCTTCTATTGTCTCTTTCATAACACTTAAAAGTGCAAACCTCCTTGATTTTAGCGAGCCCAATTGGAATTGGGCGTGTTTCATTGCTTCTATGGCATCCTATGTATATCGATGTTATAAGCTCAAAATGTCAAAATAGACTCAAATACAACATGTATCTGATAATACCTAAATAGTATGTAAAGCAATTTAATATTGATTTTGTTGTCTGGTTCAATTTCAGCAGGTTTGGCTCTGGGATTTGTTCTCTTTCACAACATTGAGTTCCTTTTATAATGAAGTTACTAAGGAACGAGGGAATGGCAAAGCCAGCTGTTCAACTCGATAGTGAGCATGAAGACATTTCAAAATACAAATTTGAACATCCAATCCTACTTTTAATAATATATATTCATTGCTATGAATTCAACGAAACTATAAACCAAGGATTCAAATTATTTTCTCTAGTTGAGAAAATGTCATGAAGGTTGTCCAATTGCTTTTTGTAACAACTAAATTTGTATGGAATGAGCATAAGGATGAATTCTAACAACAAAAATCTTATAGATTGATGTAAACCATGATCAACACTATATTTTTCAAACCAATGAAACAATTTACAGTAGAACTCTAAATGCCTAAATCAATTTGGTGTTTACAGGGCATTAGATAAAGCTGCAAGAGTTGTTTTAGATGTTGTATCTTAACCTGTATATTTTGTGCTACCTTCAGTAGTGTCCATCCCAAAACTCTTTCCTTTCTTTCATTTTGTCTAGCATGTAGGCTTACTAGGTTCTTGTTGATCACAATGGGAAGGATGTACAGTCAGCTGTTGTTAACTATCATGAGAACTCACCATAATAGCTAAACACGGGCATGCACAAGCATATATGTACACAAACAAATGGGAAAATATAGTTATGAAGATAGCTCCTACCCATAGATATCTTAAAGGTTTCATAAGACAGACTAAAATCAGAAATTAGAATTAAAAATTTGAAATGGATCAACATAAAATATTACATAGATATGTATCAAATTATCTCTTCTAGTGTCTCATTCATAACACTTAAAAGTGCAAACCTCCCTGATTTTGTTTATTCTGCCAGTTAACTATGGAAAAGGAAAATGAAAAGGGTAGAACATTGCACATGTCCAAGAATTACATCAATCTAATAGTTTTCAATTTGGACACATAAGATAAAGAGTAAAATTTTAAAATTATAGAATCAAATAATGTATTGTTTAATAGAATGATTTGGCAAACATGTATGAAAAAATTTTCTTGCATAGAATGTGACAATGGGCTATTTGGAAAAATGCCTCAAAGAAATGTGGTCTCAATGGCATTGAGACCACATTTCTTTGAGGCATTTTTCCAAATAGTTCACTGCCTTTGTCTATGCCACCACATTTCTCATACATGTTTGCCAAAGCATTTTATCAAACAGTTCATTTCCTTGCTGCTATGGCTAGCAAGGAGCATGGAAGAGAATATGTGCAAAGCATTATAGATAGCAATACCAAAGCCATACCTCTGAGAACCCATAAACATACGTGTGGTTAGAATAGGACATTGAAGAGGGATCTGTGATTTGCTTGGCATTTGAACTTGAATAGGAAGCGCTACAAAACATGCACTTTATTTGAATAGTAGACAACCAAGCTAAATGCAAGACATTAAGAATCCAACTTACACTAGATAACAAACCATCACAAGGAACTTAAAAAAACATGTTTACCTCATTTAGAGAACCCTAGCTAGCATGATTGCTTTGCATTTTAGTTAACCGGGCAAAAGCAACACCCATAAGGGCCCATGCATTTTAGTTAATTGTGTTGTAACATCATTGCGCTTCCAGTGAAGTGCAAAATCTATGAAAGTGCATAGAGCAATAAACACCGTTGCAAACATGATGCAAAAGTACAACGTTGAAATGTCAAAGAGGTAACAACAAGAAGCAAACAGAGAGAAACCAGTTAAATAAAAAAGTAAAACCCTAGTTGTTATCAATTCGCTGCATTTTTCCTGTTGGAAAGCTAATGTAAGGCACTGTAAGAGACATGCATTTATTGGCTCTTGCCGAGAAGGGAAATCTACAATAGACTTCAGGATGGGAGTTTCCAGTCATGAAACGAATAGAGGTGTTAACCCCTTCCCTGGAATGATGGAATGGATGGAGAAAGCCTGGAGGAATCAAACCTCTAACCAGTTGCTCACGAGACCACATTCACCTGAAATATTTTCCCAAACACTCCATTGTTTTGTCTATGCTAGCACATTTTCCATACATCTCAACCAAAGCATTATATCAAACATCTCAATGCCTTGCTCCCATCGCCAAGAGCCTAAAAGAGATGCTTTCGAAAAAGATATGGACACTTCAAATAGCATTGACAAAGCAGTCAAATATATTCAGGGAAATGCATCAAATAAATCTGGTCTCATGACTTTGGTAGTTCGGTACCTTCCATCAGTCTAAAATAAAAATACAGTTGCAAAACAACCCTCAGTACCAAGAAATTAGTGTAACATTTTACCTCAAAAGCTCGCTGCTTTGAAGAAGAAGACTCAAGCTTTCCTCCAAACGCCAACTCCAATTTCAAGCCCAGGCACATGAACACTCGTTTCTGTTGTGGGCAAGCAGGCTTTAGAGACAACTTTCATCTGGACATCTGCAGAATGAACCAAGACCGTACATGCCATGAACAAAGACACCTAACAAGAAGAATGCCACCTGACTCCATGAAGAATGCCAACTTGCAAAATGTGAAAGCAATATGCAGCCACACACCCATCTCGTCCATGTGCCCTTCTTGAAAGACTAGACAAAAACTTAGGGATAGAACCATAATATTTCACCCTCTCCTGATGATTGGATAGACTATTTAAAATTAATGCAAAAAAATTTAAACCCCCAAGAAATTAGGCACTCACCAATGCAAGGCAAGATAAACTGTAATTTTCTTTTTCAGTAAAATAAACGAAAAAACAAAACTTTGTATTAGCGTTGTTTCATAGCCCACACTCGGTTCCCAAGACACAATTAAAATTACATTTTGCTCAATCGAAAACAAAAAGTCAATTTGGTTGACAAAAAGTAGGGGGGCCGCCTCCCACTCCCCCCCAAGTCACCACTCTCCCCTCCACTCACCACTCTCCCTTCCCCATTCACCACTCTTTCAGTGGTGGTGGTTTCAAGCCAAGGGGAATCCATGTGAGCCATTAGATATGGCATAGGGACTTCAAGGTTTAGCATGTGCAAAATGAATTAAATGCGTAAGCAATATTTCAAATGCTGACTTTCATAGGATGGCATAGAAGCAACCAAACATGGAACATCACCAGCAAGGAAACAACAATTAAATGACAACATCTAATGACGAATGAGCAACCACAAAGAATGACACAAAGAATCATAAATATGAGTGTAATGTCTAATGTCTCTTTATTTTACCATGGCAATAATTTTAAACATGTTGTCCAATCATGAGGAGAGGGAAAAGTAGTACAAATGTTTCCCTAATGTTTTGTTTGTTTCTTCAAGGAACGACACATGGACCTGGAACTGGGCATGTTTCGTTGCCTCTATGCCATCCTATGTAAGCCACCATTACAGATATTGCTTACACATTTAATTTTTTCTACACATGTTGGACTGGTAGCATAGACAAAGCATTGTATTGTTTCAGAAAATGCCTTAAGGAAATGTGCTCTCATGGAATACCATAATAAGAAAATGCACGTATGGAAGAATCTGTAGCAAAGAGAAGGCAGCAAACTGTTTGGGAAATTGCTTCAAACGAATTTGGTACCACAATGTTGGAATGCTATATGTATTGTCATAGCATTCCATCACCATGGGGCCACATTTCTTTGAGACATATTTTGAAACAGCTCAATACCTTCTCCATTGCTAACCACATTTTTTTTGAGGCATTTTTTGGAAGATTCAATGCTTTGTCTATACTATTGCTTACCATGCCTCTAAGACCGCCATATATAGTTGAGGGTTTTAAGTTTCTCAAATGGTCAAGCTAAAGACATCTAGAATAGAACAATTGAAATTAAAGTTTGCTTTTTATAAATGATAATATTCAAAAACACAGTTCAAAATCCAAGACAAGCCTAAGTAAGATGCATAATGAAAGCAACTAGAAGACAAAGTAGTTCCTATGCTTTGTCAAAAATTTCAATAGTTCTCTTCTAAATGCCTTCAGTTTGACCATTTGACAAGTCTAAGACTCTCAACAACATATGGTGATCTTAGAGATGTACCAAGCAATAGTCAATGTGATCAATTAAGTAAAGAGAAAATTTATTTGTGTGTTGGGAATCGAGCACAGGATATAATGCAGTGTTAATCCAAAGTTCTGCTCCACCTTTTATTTTGTTGGGAATAAAATTACTTTTTATCCTGCTCTGTATTAGCGAGTGTCTAATGTCTAACTTCCCGACAGTTTACATTTTACTGCAAATATAATTATTTTCCTGCATGGTTGTGTATTGCTTTCACACTTTGCAAGTGGGCATTCTTCATGGTGTCCGGTGGCATTCTTCCTGTTAGGTGTCTTTGTTCATGGCATGTACAGTTTTTGGTTCATTCTACAGATGTCTGGACTATGTCTTGCAGGATATGTGAAGGTGGGACTATTCGGATCATAGGTTTTCAGGGTTGAGGTGATTCCTACATTGATTAGGTAAAATGTTTGCATGACCAAAATTGCATGTGCAAAATGAATTAAATGCGTGAGCAATATTTCAAACGCTGACTTTCATAGGATGGCATAGAAGCAACCAAAAATGGAACATCACCAGCAAGGAAACAACAATTAAATGACAACATCCAATGAAGAATGAGTTGCCAGAGAGAATGACACAAAGAATCATAAATATGAGTGTAATATCTAATGTCTCTTTATTTTACCATAGAAATAATTTTAAACAGGTTGTCCAATCATGAGGAGAGGGAAAAGTAGTACGAATGTTTCCCTAATGTTTTGTCTATTTCTTCAAGGAACGACACATGGACCTAGAACTAGGCATGTTTCGTTGCCTCTATGACATCCTACGTAAGCCACCATTACAGATATTACTTACACATTTAATTTGTTCTGCACATGTTGGACTGGTAGCATAGACAACACATTCTATTATTTCAGAAAATGCTGTAAGGAAATGTGCTCTCATGGAATACCATAATAAGAAAATGCACGTATGGAAGAATCTGTAGCAAAGAGAAGGCAACAAACTGTTTGGGAAATTGCTTCAAACGAATTTGGTACCACAATGTTGGAATGCTATATGTATTGTCATAGCATTCCATCACCATGGGGCCACATTTCTTTGAGACATATTTTGAAATAGCTCAATGCCTTCTCCATTGCTAACCACATTTTTTTTGAGGCATTTTTTGGAAGATTCAATGCTTTGTCTACACTATTACTTACTATGCCTCTAAGACCGCCATATATAGTTGAGGGTTTTAAGTTTCTCAAATGGTCAAGATGAAGACATCTAGAATAGAACAATTGAAATTAAAGTCTACTTTTTATAAATGATAATATTCAAAAACAAAATTCAAAATCCAAGACAAGCCTAAGTAAGATGCATAATGAAAGCAACTAGAAGACAAAGTAGTTCCTATGCTTTGTCGAAAATTTCAATAGTTCTCTTCTAAATGCCTTCAGTTTGACCATTTGACAAATCTAAGACTCTCAACAACATACGGTGATCTTAGAGATGTACCAAGCAATAGTCAATGTGATCAATTAAGTAAAGAGAAAATTTATTTGTGTGTTGGGAACTGAGTGCAGGATATAATGCGGTGTAAATCCAAAGGTCTAATTTTTTTACTATGTCTTGTTTCAACGCATGTGAGCTTATTTGGCAATAATCAAATTATTTGCACTGTCCCCATTCTCAAATTATGACTACTTACTTATTCCATGAAAGCTGACATTAATGTTAGTAGATTCATCCCAGTTCTCAGAATTGAAATTTTGACTGTATTTCTTTGTTTTCTAAGTTTCATTTACTCATTTTTTCATATTTCGAAAAATGTCAAAAATGGAGAAAGAATATGAATACACAGAGATTATTACAATTGAAATGAAAAGTTGACAGAGATTTTCAAAATGGACATATAACTATATGAATAAATTGAAGGTTGATGATACACATAATAATCTGTTTCAGGTTGTCTTTAGTGAGCCCAACTGGAACTGGGCGTGTTTCATTGCTTCTATGGCATCCTATGTATATCGATGTTATGAGCTCAAAATGTCAAAATACACTCAAATACAATATGTATTTGATAATACCTAAACAATATGTAAAGCAATTCAATATTGATTTTGATGTCTGGTTCAATTTCAGCAAGTTTGGCTCTGGGAGTTGTTCTCTTTCACAACATTGAGTTCCTTTTATAATGAAGTTACTAAGGAATGGGGGAATGGCAAAGCCAGCTGTTCAACTCGATAGTGAGCATGAAGACATTTCAAAATACAAATTTGAACATCCAATCCTACTTTTTATAATATATATTCATTGCTATGAATTCAACAAAACTATAAACCAAGGATTCAATTTTTTTTTCTAGTTGAGAAAATGTCATGAAGGTTGTCCAATTACTTTTTGTAACAACTGAATTTGTATGGAATGAGCATAGGGATGAATTCTAACAACAAAAATCTTATAGATTGATGTAAACCATGATCAACACTATATTTTTTAAACCAATGAAACAATTTACAGTAGAACTCCAAATGCCTAAATCAATTTGGTGTTTACAGGGCATTAGATAAAGCTGCAAGAGTTGTTTTAGATGTTGTATCTTAACTTGTATATTTTGTGCTACCTTCAATAGTGTCCATCCCAAAACTCTTTCCTTTCTTTCATTTTTTCCGACATGTAGGCTTACTAGGTTCTTGCTGATCACAATGGGGAGGATGTACAGTCAGCTGTTGTTAACTATCATGGGAACTCACCATAATAGCTAAACAAGAGCATGCACAAGCATATATGTACACAAACAAATGGGAAAATATAGTTATGAAGATAGCTCCTACCCATAGATATCTTAAAGGTTTCATAAGACAAACTAAAATCAGAAATTAGAATTAAAAATTTGAAATGGAACAACATAAAATATTACATAGATATGTATCAAATTCTCTCTTCTATTGTCTCTTTCATAACACTTAAAAGTGCAAACCTCCCTGATTTTAGCGAGCCCAACTGGAACTGGGCGTGTTTCATTGCTTCTATGGCATCCTATGTATATCGATGTTATGAGCTCAAAATGTCAAAATAGACTCAAATACAATATGTATCCGATAATACCTAAACAATATGTAAAGCAATTTAATATTGATTTTGCTGTCTGGTTCAATTTCAGCAGGTCTGGCTCTGGGATTTGTTCTCTTTCACAACATTGAGTTCCTTCTATAATGAAGTTACTAAGGAACGGGGGAATGGAAAAGCCAGCTATTCAACTCGATAGTGAGCATGAAGACATTTCAAAATACAAATTTGAACATCCAATCCTACTTTTAATAATATATATTCATTGCTATGAATTCAACGAAACTATAAACCAAGGATTCAAATTATTTTCTCTAGTTGAGAAAATGTCATGAAGGTTGTCCAATTGATTTTTTTAACAACTGAATTTGTATGGGATGAGCATAGGGATGAATTTTAACAAAAAAATCCTATAGATTGATGTAAACCATGATCAACACTATATTTTTTAAACCAATGAAACAATTTACAACAGAACTCTAAATGCCTAAATCAATTTGGTGTTTACAAAGCATTAGATAAAGCTGGAAGAGTTGTTTTAGATGTTGTATCTTAACCTGTATATTTTGTGCTACCTTCAGTAGTGTCCATCCCAAAACTCTTTCCTTTCTTTCATTTTTTCTGGCATGTAGGCTTACTAGGTTCTTGCTGATCACAATGGGAAGGATGTATAGTCAGTTGTTGTTAACTATCATGGGAACTCACCATAATAGCTAAAAATGGGCATGCACAAGCATATATGTACACAAACAACTGGGAAAATATAGTTATGAAGATAGCTCCTACCCATAGATATCTTAAAGGTTTCATAAGACAGACTAAAATCAGAAATTAGAATTAAAAATTTGAAATGGATCAACAGAAAATATTACATAGATATGTATCAAATTCTCTCTTCTAGTGTCCCATTCATAACACTTAAAAGTGAAAACCTCCCTGATTTTGTTTATTCTGACAGTTAACTATGGAAAAGGAAAATGAAAAGGGTGGAACATTGCACACGTCCAATAATTACATCAATCTAATAGTTTTGAATTTGGACACATAAGATAAAGAGTAAAATTAAAATTTATAGAATCAAATAATGTATTGTTTAGTAGAATGATTTGGCAAACATGTATGAAAAAATGTTCTTGCATAGAATGCGACAATGGGCTGTTTGGAAAAATGCCTCAAAGAAATGTGGTCTCAATGGCATTGAGACCACATTTCTTTGAGGCATTTTTCCAAATAGTTCATCGCCTTTGTCTATGCCACCACATTTCTCATACATGTCTACCAAAGCATTTTATCAAACAGTTCATTGCCTTGCTGCTATGGCTAGCAAGGAGCATGGAAGAGAATATGTGCAAAGCATTATAGATAGCAATACCAAAGCCATACCTCTGAGAACCCATAAATATACGTGTGGTTAGAATATGACATTGAAGAGGGATCTATGATTTGCTTGGCATTTGAACTTGAATAGGAAGCGCTGCAAAACATGTACTTTATTTGAATAGTAGACAACCAAGCTAAATGCAAGACATTAAGAATCCAACTTACACCAGATAAAAAACCATCACAAGGAACTTAAGAAAACATGTTTACCTCATTTAGAGAACCCTAGCTAGCATGACTGCTTTGCATTTTAGTTAACTGGGAAAAAGCAACACCCATAAGGGCCCATGCATTTTAGTTAACTGTGTTGTAACATCATTGCGCTTCCAGTGAAATGCAAAATCTATGAAAGTGCATAGAGCAACAAACACCGTTGCAGACAAGATGCAAAACTACAATGTTGAAATGTCAAAGAGGTAACAACAAGAAGCAAACAAAGAGAAACCAGTTAAATAAAAAAGTAAAACCCTAGTTGTTATCGATGCACTGTATTTTTCCTTTTGGAAAGCTAATGTAAGGCGTTGTAAGAGACATGCATTTGTTGGCTCTTGCCGAGAAGGGAAATCTACAACAGACTTCAGGATGGGAGTTTCCTGTCATGAAACGAATAGAGGTGTTAACCCCTTCCCTGGAATGATGGAATGGATGGAGAAATCCTGGAGGAATTGAACCTCTAACCAGTTGCTCACGAGACCACATTCACCTGAAACATTTTCCCAAACACTCCATTGTTTTGTCTATGCTAGCACATTTTCCATACATCTCAACCAAAGCATTATATCAAACATCTCAACACCTTGCTCCCATCACCAAGAGCCTAAAAGAGATGCTTTCAAAAAAGCTATGGAAACTGCAAATAGCATTGACAAAGCAGTCAAATATATTCGGGGAAATGCGTCAAAGAAATCTGGTCTCACGGCTTTGGTCGTTTGGTACCTTCCATCATTCTAAAATAAAAATACAGTTGAAAAACAACCCTAAATAGCAAGAAATTAGAGTAACATTTTACCTCAAATGCTCGTTGCTTCGAAGAAGAAGACTCAAGCTTGCCTCCAAACGCTAGCTCCAAGTCCAAGCCCAGGCACATGAACGCTCGTTTCTGTCATGGGCGAGCAGGCTTTAGAGACAACTTTCTTTCGGACATCTACATAATGAACCAAGACCGTACATGCCATGAACAAAGACACCTAACAGGAAGAATGCCACCTGACGCCATGAAGAATGCCCGCTTGCAAAATGTGAAAGCAATATGCAGCCACACGCCCATCTCGTCCATGTGCCCTTCTTGAAAAACCAGACAAAAACTTAGGGATAGAACCATAATATTTCACCCTCTCCCGATGATTGGACAAACTGTTTAAAATTAATGCAAAAAAAATTAAACCCCCAGGAAATTAGGCACTCGCCAATGCAGGGCAAGATAAACTATAATTTTTTATTTTTAGTAAAATAAACGAAAAAACAAAACTTTGTATTAACGTTGTTTCATAGCCCGCGCTCGGTTCCTAAGACACAATTAAAATTGCATTTTGCTCAATTGAAAACATTAGTCTCCTGCTTATAAAGGCAGAGACTAATAATAGGATTTCCTTGGAAGCCATTATTGCAATTATTTCTTTAAGAAATTAGTTCATCCAAATTTCTACTTTCAATTATATCAAATGTGGTGGGTTTATATATACTCCATATAAATTACTAATGTACCCTTGTAATAGGATTGTTATTTTTGAAATATACTAGTAGATATGTGATTTTCATAAGATAGTATTAGGAAAATATAAAAAATATGTCCACTTTACTATGTATATATTTAAAACTATTCTTCATATATCCATGCTAAAACTATTAAAAATTAAATCATAAATTAATTTTAAATTTGTACAAAGAAATAAATAACTTTGACTAAGAGCAAACACTCAAAATATAGCTATCCTCTTTTCAAAATCCAATTTGATTTGAGAGATTTATAGGTAAAAAATATTGATGAGCATGGGGTTAGTAAGAAAGGCTAACCTTAATTTATATCTTCCATCATCAAATAATTTTATGTTTAAAGATTTTATTAGGGCATATCCAATTATGGAAAACTATTATATCCTTGTTATAACTATATTAAAGTATATCATGAATCAATTAAAATGATAGAGATTCAATCACTAAAAACACATGCATCAATCATAGAAGTAAAGTGATGAATATAAGGAAATTCAAGTGGTTGGACCATTTTTTTCCAAGTAGTGGAAAAGGTTAAGAAGGAACCATCAAATATATGTAATAATTCAAATACTTTAAAAGAAAAATACATTTCTCCCTCCTCTAAATTCAAATGGTCTTCCTTCTAGGATGATAATAATTGAAGAAGAAGAAAATAATCATTATGAAGATCAAGTACCATTGATAAGTTTTAAGAGACCAAATAAAATATTCAAGAACAAAAGAAAAGAGAGAAAATAGTTAATGCTAAAGAAACAACAACAACCAAGCTACTATGTTAATAAATTCTCCTCTTATGTAGTCTTCATCTCCCTATAAATTGTGTCATCCTCGTACAAATTAGGCATTGATCAGTATAGTGAAACAAATTTAACATTTTGAAATGGTTAAACATTGTTATGTTTTTATTTGTATAAGTATAATTCTTATGGGTTCATTTCTCCTATCCTAATCTTTACATGCCTCATATAAATGCTAGGGTTCTAACCTCTAAAAATTGAATAGGGCCAACTTAATCTCATTAGACAATGTTCCCCTAGTATTAATAGGCCAACTTTTTTATCTATCAAGTTCGGTTGTGCTTACATTGAATTAAAATTTGAGACCTTTATCCCCATACTTGAATGAAGATATATTGGCTCTAAATTTATCCATTTGATCTAAAAAGTATTGGTGACATATACATTCGTGTTTAATTTTGATCATTTATGCTTGCAATTAATTATTACAAGGAGATTCTTGAAGCTTGTATTCCATCCCCACTATTTTTATTCTAAATATTTGACATTTTCCTTCAACTTATAGTTTAAATTTTATCCATAATTCTATACATATTTTCTAAGATAACACATATTCATTCTATTTCACTAGATTTAAGATTTAAGATAACTTTGATACCATCAAGATAATCCTATCTTTCATTGCATTAACATTGAGGTTAAATGACCCTCCATCTTTACATGCTTTTCAATTATAGTATCCTCTAGCAAAAATAGAAACATTAATAGTGTGGTTATCAAAGAGTGTCTAGGGATGCACACATCACTATTATTAATAAAATTACAAGATTGTAAGAAATGTTTATGGAAGCAATAGCTATCTAATAGAGAATATAATGTATTCGTACATATCTAATTATTACATATTGTAGTGGGTGGTTGGGTGGGTGACCCTCTACATTGGCGGAGGGATTTCACAGGGGTATGACTTGGCTCATACGCGGCTTCATTAATGTTATGGTCACCGCCAGTTTGAGTGGAGGGAATGGAATTGACAAGTGGTGGTGGTCTTGGAGTACTCTGTATGTGGCGAGTACATGCACAGTTGTTAGCTGGCGTGCTACTATCATTTCAAGGTATGCACTGTGATAAAGGCTGAAGGCGAAGGTTAGATGATCATGCAAGGACATATTTCCTTGCATCAAAATAATTTCCCACTCTTGTGATGTGAGCTTGGCTTTGTTATCGTGGGTATTATTAATGGAAGTTGGTGTCAACGGATTGTTAGTGTATGGTTTGCAGTGTTAATGTGGTATCTTAGTTGGTGGCGATTTGGTCGACGGTGTTCAACTTCTAGGCTTTGAAGATGGAAAAATTTGGTTGTTCCAAGTTCATAATCTCTGTGTTTATGGAGGGGTTGGAGTCATTTGGTGCGGACACACCCATTTCTTTGTTGGCGACGGAGAGACAAGCTGCCTTCAGAGAAATTACCAACCAGTGGCTTAAGCATGTTTTGCTTGATAGTGATCCTTTGGTTTTGGTAGTGGTAAAAATGGTCTTAGGGAAAGGCCATTTGGAGAGGAAGGAGTATGCAAGGGATAATGCCTATATCTCCTCACGATTCTTGGTCGCATTGATGGATGTTGAGGTGTCTAAGGTGGATGCCAAGGAAATGTGTGTGCGCTTGTTTCATGAGGATTTGATGGGAGGTTTAGAGGAGACTTTAAAAGCGGAAATTGTTGGCAAAGGGATCCCACAACCAGTGGACTTGGAGCTGCTTTAGAAAACAGACGAGGTGGTGAAAGTTTTCCCTTTCCTACTAGATTTGAAAGGGGTTGAGCTTATGAGGCATCAGATGGTCTCGACCGTGGCACTGGAATTTCTAAAAAGGAAGATAGGGCTAGTGGTGGAGGATGGTTTCAATTGGGTGGTTGATTTTGATATTTTTGCTAAATTGAATTGGTTTCTTTGAGGTTCAGCTTCTTTTTGTTTGCTAAATTTGTGCATTGGTTGGTTGTTTAGTATATGGGCTCTCTAGTTTTGGCTTGGATGAAGCCAATTTTGGTCAAATTTTGTGACTTTCTCGGGTTGATCGAAGGAATCTTTACTAGTTTTTTTGGCTACTGGTTGGGTGATGGTTCTTCCCACTTTAGCAGATGTTTTGTATGGCTCTTTTTAATATTAATAAAATATCAAACTCTTACGTACCAAAAAAAATTTAATACATATTGTAAATCAAACCCCTTTAAAATATATCTTATTGCCATTTAATGAGTCAGCTGGGTTCAAAATTATTTTCATCTTATCCCCCCCAAAATTCATCACTTTTATGATAAAACTTGATTCCATCCAACTTATCTTATTTATTCTCAAATCATATTAAAATCGCCACCTTAAAATCTAAGAACTATTTAGTAAATTATTTATTTTATCTTCATTTAGGAAGGGGTGGGAAGGGTATTTGGACTCTTTTAAAGTTTCTTTTAAAATAACTAGGAAAATTTTCAAATTGTGCTAGCTTTTGGTTTAACTGTGTATATTTTTTTATCAAAATTTTGAATAACACAGTGATCCAAAACGTTGATAAAAAAATATACACAGTTGTAGCGTCAGAAAAAGTATCCCTTTTTCCACACTTAATTTGGGAATAATAATAAAATGAGCCTAATGTTGCCTTGTTTTAGTGTTGTAATATGTTTTACATATTCATATTAAGTTTAGGGCCCTTTTTAATAAAATGAACTTAATTATGCCTTGTTTTGGTGTTGTAAGGTGTATCTTTACACTTTCACACTAGTCTAGGACTTTATTAATTAATTAAGGTTAATTTGCCTTAATTGGCCCCTTTAATTCAAATCCAAGCCTAATTAATTGCAAATTTCGAGGGATAAAACTCGACATTCATAAATGTCATTACACAACACTTAACTTTGGAAGATGTGTGTCCTAGGTAGGTGAACTAGGACCCATTCGCCATAGGGTGAATGGGTCCTCACTTAGTCCTATGACCCTAATTTTACATAACATTTCACCTTGTCCAATGTGTGTCCTGGGTAAGTGGCCTAGGACCCATTCGCCCTATGGAAAATGGGTCCTCACTTAGACCTAGGACCCCTCTTTTGGATATACTTTTGGTGGTAATTAATGATTTGAAATCCATAACTCAATGTTAGCTTGTGATATTTGAATTTTGGGAATTAATCTTAAGATATGTATAAATACAAGGCTATTTCATTATGTTTCACCTAGCAAGTTGAAGTTATCATAAGATTTTAAAGAGAGCACCTAGAGCATTCAAGTGAGCATTATCAAGAGCATTCAAGAGCATTTCTAAGGCATTCAAGGGAAGATTTATAGAAGAATATTGCAACAATAAAGATTCCATCGTCATATCAAAGATGTATTGCATCATGCATGTTGTTTGAGATAATATGGTGGTGTAATGTTCAAGATCAATCAAACATATCAAAGGCATTATTTTACATCAAGTTTCATGATCAAGATCTACATTTGAGGCCACTTCATGCTAGATTACAGATTTATCCAAGGTTCAAATAAGGTTTGGTGAGTTGTTACATATTGTTGTTCATTCATCATTCCTTCATGCATTTCTATTTTATTTCAAGGTTTGGAGTACGAAATTGAGGTTTGTCAAAACGAAACCCTTCAGCACAAGAAACATTTTCTCTCTTTTATTGCTTGGAGTTTAGGTTGAAGAAGATCATTTGAAGAGAAAAATTGAAAGTTGTAAGAAGTTGTCAAAGTTGCAAGAAAGAGTTATCAAATGTTGAAAACAAGCTACGAGGTTTATTCGACTTTTAGATGAGCCAACTAAATTTGGGAGGTGCAAGTGAGCGAAACATAGCAAAAACTAATTTTTTAGGGCCCTATCCAGAGACCCAAAATTCACCATTGGTAGAGATGAGTCACAGAGTAGAGGGTTTGAAAGAAACTTTGGTGATAGGTACAACACATTTTACCCTTTCAGATCTGCATTTTTATAGTTAGTTCTATCAGTTTTTAGATCTGTCTTCTATAACACATATTTTGAATGAAATTAGAGAAATAGGGTGCATCATTCATAAAACCCCATTTTTCTTTGTTTTTAATAGTTAAACTAGAAGCTAGGACAATTTGAATTGATGAACTGTGGAAAACTTATACCAACTATCGGAAGATTTTATTCATTTCCTTTCTTGTTGCTTTTAGCGTTAGTGTTATGAAGTTCACCTTACTTCATTTCTAAAAATTCTTAAATCAACTCATTTACCATTTCCATGAATTTTTTATATGGGAAAGGTCAACATACAATGAGGTAGACACTTTGCATTATTTTTCATTCCTTGGTTAGGTCTTTCTAGGGAAACTTTTAGTCTTTTGGAACACCTTACAAAAATAATGTGACTACCATTTGAGGCCTTATAGGGAATTGGTTTTGAGTAGTAGATATATGCTTTGGGAGCCTAATAAAGGATTATTATGAATATTTTATATATTTGAACCCATACTATTAGATTCCAGCTATCTTTTTTTTTTTTTTTTTAGACTGCAGGAATCGGGTAGCACAACCCCCTATAAACTGCAGTGCGCCTGGTAAACTTTTTAACGTGACCGGCGGCGCTGGCGCGACACGCCCTCCGGTATCTTGATTCCAGCTATCTTCTTTCATCACATTTTTACCTTAATATTTTTCTTTGAGGCACCCAATATAGGGAAGAAGGGGTTATTTATTACTTTGAGAATATAGAGGGTTAGTTATTATTATAGAATATCATTAGGTCATTAGGTTATTTATATCATGGATTGAGGGGATTTTTAAGAGAATGTTTTAAGGGGATTAAATTTACCTAGAAATTTATCCTTTTTGTGTACCTTTTAAGTTTATTTTTTAGTATGTACATGTATTTTTATTATATAGTTAGATCTTAAATTTTGGAATTTTTACATGCTCAAGTTGAATGATGTACATGTGTATGTATCCTAATTTTTCTTTTAAATAGTCATACATTTAATTTAAATATATTTTGTAATTTCTCAACATGTATAATATCTAGTTTTTAATATGCTTATTTATAATTTATGTACATAGATTCTTGAAAATTAATTTTCTACTTGTTTTTATATTTATATATATATGCAGGTTCATGTTTATATCATGGATGAGTTTGATATCAAGGATTTTCCCAATCCCCCACGTCCTTTGCCCCCTCCACCTCAACACCCTCCACCTTCATGTTGGAAAAAATGTGTCTCAACCTTCATTCCCCTGACGAGAGGTCTAGGGGCTACGCACCCTAATGGGGGATTGGGGGTAGTGCCCAAAAGCCAAATTTTATGTATATTGTATTATTATAAATCTGGACCGTTCATCATTAGGTCTCAAATCTAATGATCAATATTTTGTTGGCTTGAATTTACCTAGAAGTCAACCCTATTTTGTGAGGGTGTTGTATTAAGACTATGTATCGTGATGTATTCTGAGAGTCTGATAGCAATCTTGTTGCCTCCGGATCTCTGGTTAGTGATACTCTTTTGAGAAGCTAGCTCTACAAGTATATTGTAATCTTCATGATTTTTGAATAATATATTGGGTGGCTTTTGGAGTGTGGGGTTTTTCTCTCAAAAGGGTTTTCACACCTACCAGGTTTTGGCCTTTGGCCTTACCCATTACCATTTTCCCTCCTTTACACCATCACAAACCAGCACTCTAACCTCCAAAACACCAAAGTACGAGACTCTGAATAGTGCTTTAAGTTGTTGGAGGTTGCTAATTCATCTTGCCTCATCCTTGAAGTGCATAGCCGAGTTTAACAAGGAGGTTCGAACACACATGTCTGATGCTCTTTGCACCTATTGGGGTTCATCCATTGGCATTACCCCTTATCCTCACCTTCCCTTCGATAAGGCATAAGCCTTCTTACCAAACTATGATACCCGAACACTTCACTAGCAATGCTAACCCTTTCGAGTGTCGGCCTTCAGGCTTTCTTCATACTAACTACTTGCCTTGCCAAACCATTAAGGCATAGCCCACAAGGTCAACCCATGATGCTGAAACCTTTTCAAGGGTTGGGGTTCCTCCATACCTCTTTCATCACTTATCAATTTTGGGTAAGTCAAGGCATAAGCCTCATTATTGAAGTCCAATGTCTGAAACCTTTTCGGACTTAGTACACTCTTCCTTCCTTTGCTTGAGAGGTTCGGTATGAGGCATGGCTGAAGCCCGATGTTTGACGCCCTTTCGAAATTGACTTCAACTTACTTTGTACTTAAAATTATGTTAAGGCATAAGCCTTAGGGCTGATCTTTGATGCCTAATAGGAAACTTAACCTCATTGTCCCTAGCCATTTTGGACTTAATTCAAACCTTCATACTTTGAGGCATTCAGTATAAGGTATGATTGAAGCCCAAGTATGATACCTTTCAGCAGAGAGTAAGCCTTAAGCCCAAAGTTTGAAGCCCAGTCGGAATTACCTAAAAAAATGACTAACTCTTTCCTCTTTAGCAAACGACATAGGTAAGCCTGAGGTTCGAAGTATGAACTTTTGGAACTCTCCAAGGCTTGTTGTAATGACACCCTAAGGCCAATGAATCCTTCTTCATAACAACCCTATAGAGTCCTTTTAGCCTCAAACAACAACTCCTCATCTAATATCACTCAGATCTTTTATTGACCTTAATGAGGTGACTTTGTTGACCACAATCAACTCATTTCTAGCAGCCTCTCCTCTGACATCCATAAGATTCCCTTGTAACAATAGTGAAAAACACATTAACAATAGATTAATCTAACTATAGCTAGGTTCAGTTATCCTTATCAGATTAACTCTTGATTAGGATCTCCAAATATCAGTATGGTATGATGTTCTAATCTAAGAGCAGATCATAATTATGTGATAAGGCACAACTTGAAAGCAAAGAAGACTCTAAGACTCTTCATCTATCCTTATTTACTTACTATCTTAATCTCCCTTAGTTAAGCAGTA
Organism: Sequoia sempervirens; assembly: GCA_007258455.2. Taxonomy (NCBI): domain Eukaryota; kingdom Viridiplantae; phylum Streptophyta; class Pinopsida; order Cupressales; family Cupressaceae; genus Sequoia; species Sequoia sempervirens. The sequence continues at coordinate 189,210 of VDFB02280336.1, read as the reverse complement.
CCATAGGGATCGAATTTTCCCCTGCTATATTTACTAAACCCTCTAAGGTTCCTTTAGTGACTTTAGCCATAATACTTGATATGAGGAACCTCAAGTGAATACAAAAGGAGGCATTCAAAATCAACATGAGTCAAATGATAAGAAAGGAGCTTTATTACTATGGAACCTTAGCAACACAAAATAACATGACAATTATAGTACATATATCCATGTAGATTTAGTCACATACCTTAATAGGAGCATTCACATAAGAATTTAACTAATCTTCTCTTAGAATAAAATTCCTAAAAGTACAATGGCACTCAAACACAATTGGGTCTTGTATCATCTAAATGATGACGCTGATATAAAGGTATGGGCCTTACACTCTTGGTATTGAGTACATTGATCATTTCCTTGATTACTTCATGATGGTGCTATGTTGCATTTGGATTCTAGCATGGATTGGTTGGTTATAGGTACTCATGGATACTTGGAGACATAGGTGAGGCTAGAGCTCTCTTGTGATAAGAGACATGTGCTGAGATGGTTACTCTTGATGATATTTCAGCAGGAAGTCCAAGGAGCCTACACTTTGGTTGGACATGAGTTCAACATGGACCTATGGGGAGAGTGTTATTGGATGAGTCACGATGACTTGGATATCTTGGAGGAGCATTCTCATTCCCCACTCTTGGTCCTCTCGACAGTTTTTCACTTGAGAGGTACAGCCCATTGTTTCTTTCAGGTGCATTATGCTTATGCTTTATCTTCTCATGCATATGGATCTTGAGCTATGGACATATGGTTTTGGAGGGTTCATTTGAGGAGTGTTGGCATGTTTATCTCCTTATGCATTGTGATTACATTCATTGATATTGAGTTTAGGAGATGTATTGGGCTTATTTCCTTCATTGGGAATGGATTTAGTTTGATCTTCTTTGGTTATGAGAAGCTTACATCTATGTTGGTTACATGATAAATATGTTGTGTTTGATCTTGGTGATTGAACGATTGGGTGTTGTTATGGATTTTATTTTGGGGTGTTGTGGAGGAGATCATACTTGACACAATTGGCATTTAGAGGTGTATGTAGGAGTATTTTCTGCAATTATATGATGTGCAAAGTTTCTCTCTTCGGTCTTGATTATCTTCCCGAATTTTTGGTTTCACATTACATTGGTTTGAGGTTTGGTTGGAGCTATTGTGATCACTAGCTTGTGGTCATGTGTTTTCACTTATGTTCTTCAGTGATGAAATTGAGGTTCATTTATCTCTTTCCTTTATTGGGTGTGGAGAACTTGGGAGAACTATGGAGACTTGTGGTGAGAGTTGTTCTTACAGTTTATTGGTTTACAAGTTTTGCATATCATTGTGGATGATTCCTTTGTACTCCATGATGTTGTTTACACTTTCTATATGATTATATTGGTAGACTTGGTATGCCTTGATCATTTTTTAGATTTACATTATCCATGTAGTGGGAGCTCTTGGATGTGTATGTCATTCTTTGATAGGTTTGCACATGGAGTTTATGACTATAGTTTATAGGTGTATATATTGATGCCATGAGTTTATTATGTTTTGTATACCTTTAAGGTATGGATATTTGTATGTGTTGGCACTTGTTTTGGGTGATATTTCAGCTATGGGTTTGTGTATCTTGACAACTACTAGTGCATATTGATACCTTGGATTGAGTGTATGTGTTTGGGGTATCGGTTGAGGCAGGACTTATGCTTCGTTGTGACAAATTGTGTGGCTTCTCTTTGGATGGCTTCTTATCTTTGTGCTTTGGTATGATGGTGGATGAGAGAATTCATGCTTGGGATGGTGGTTACTTTGATTCTTGTTGTAGGTATCTTGATGGAGCACATGGAGCACTTTGATTCCTTGATGGTATATGTGGTTATATGAATTGTTCACTTGATTCATGTTTTGAGGTTACCTATTCCCCTTATGCAATCTATACAACAAGTGGGAGAATGTTAGGAAAAGGTGTGTTGTACACCTTGCATACCTAGGTGACCTAGAAGTACTTGCATCACTAGGAGTTAATATTCTTGGGGCCACTTTATGTTGTATGTAACACTGGGACATAAGTTATGAGTTGTAAAATGTATTTATTTAATATTGGGGAAAGAAATTTATGTAAAGTACCAAACATTAAATGTGGGGACATGGTTTTGTAATATCATGGTTTTAGTCACATGGTTTTATGTAATACCACTTAGTGGTTTTGTGGGAGCTTATTTCTATAAAAGCACCACAAAGGTAGTTGTTTAGGTTGGTCAGCTTGCAGGTTAGCTCTTGTTAGCATTTGTGAGGGTTTGAAGCATGACATGGGATATGTGGTTACATGCTTATTCACATGGATTGCTTTGAGAGGGCTTGATGTTTCAATGGTGTTCATGGAGACTTTGAAGATGTATTGTAATATTTATTATTGAATAATACATGAGAGATGGATGCTTTTGGAGGCTAGGTTTTTCCCTCTTGAGGGTTTTCCTAGGGTATATCTTGTGTCATCTTTGATGGGTATGTTGTATATTCTCTTGCATGTGGGTTTTGAGTACTTATTTTTAGAGATTTATCTATTGGGTTATCTGGAAATTGTCATTAGATGGCTGCAAGTTTCCTTCAATTTTTTTTCCTTTTTGAAGGAGGCTTCTTTTTTCTCCAGATCTTCCTTTTTTTAATAGGAGTTGAGCATTTTTTTGTCAAGTGATTTCTTTTCTCACATTTTAGATAGAAGAATTTTGCTTCCTCTATTTCTGTCCCCTACCTCCATATTCATGCTTTGGTTTTTAGCATGACTTCTTTTGGAATCTCCTTGATTGCAATGATTTGGATTCTTGCATAAAGATAGGAGTTATTTTCTAGCATCTGGGTATCAATATTTTTCAATGTTCCCATTGTTCTTCTAATTTTTTCTAGGCATTCCTCTGTCCAAAACTCTATTGGCATATTGTAAAGTCTTATCCATTTTTCTTCCATTTGAGGCTTGTGATTTCTAAGAAATTAGGTTCCCATTTCTGCATGTATAGTGGGAAACCATCTAATTTCCATAGGCTATGGTTTAGGATTTTTTCTTTGTCTTCTCTGGATAGAAAAAAAAACTAAGAAGAAGCCATTGGGTAAGAATTTGATCACATGGTCCTCTTTCCAATTTTCCCTTGCCCATTCCTCTATGAATTTCCTGCTTTTCCTCATTCTAATTATTCTACATATTATTACAGCTTCTAGGAGAAGGTCTATATCTTCTTCCATTTCTACTTGGACACCAATTTATATTGTTGGTTCCTGCAATTCCAATGGTTTGAGGACTTTTGATTCTTTTGATGTCTTTCGATGTTTCCTACCTAAGGGTTTATCACCGGAAACTTTGTAATTTTGTTCTTTCACCTGACCTCTCTTAGGGTTTGATTTTCCACCATCTTTATTTGCTTGATTCATTTTTTCCTTCTAATGTTCTATGGTTTTTGGATTTCTCTACTTAATTGATTTGCTTTGATTTTTTGGTAGCAGAGGAACTGTGTTGGGCCAGTTCACGAATCTAGGTCTTGCACTTTCATACGACCATTCAAAGACTGCTTTTCGAGTGATTTTTGGCTTCATCTTCTTTATAAAACGTGGGTTACTTTAGATTTTTCGTTGATTTTCCACCCTTTTTTGGACTTGGTTTCATTAATTCACAATGTATTCAGACTTATTTGCTAATTTGCACAATTTGCAGCACAAAGCAATATTATTCTTAAAGTTATATTAATCAAGGGAAAATGATCATATATAGATAAACATAATTTATTTTATATATACAAAATTTTATTTTTATATGTTAGATTATAATAGTATGAGGGAGTGTATATCTCAATTAGAAGTTATCATTTGGTTAAACTATCACAAGTAAATTATCCAACCCATCAAAATTATTTAGGGGTCAAATAAAGATCAATTATACCAAAAAGTTAAACTTTAATAAATGATATAATAAAAAGCAAATCATAGGCCGGGCCCACTTAAAACAATAACTCCAACTCCCTACCATATAAAAGTGGAGTTGAGATACTTTTTTGAAGGGTCTCTTTATGACAAAAGATATGTAAAAATATGATTACATACAAATGGGGTTTATTGGCCTTTCAAAGATCATAGGGTGCCACTTCGTCATGTAATAAATCCCTAAGCTCATCAATCTATTTTTGTTACTTAATGCGTGATGAACTCCAAGGATAATTGTTCTTTTATAAAATAAATGTTCCTTTAAAAGAAGGTTTGACTTGTTCTATTTTTTCGTTAAACTTCTTTTATAAATTTATCATATGTTCTCATTGTCTACTTTTCTTAAGCTAGTCTCACGAGGATTATATAGACATGATGATAGGATTTCTCATGATTTTTTTAATTCTTTCTCACATATTATTTATATGACATATACATATCCTTGTCCCATTTTTTGTGGTCATACTTCTAGTGGAGATTATCCTACATTTCAATTGATAGATAATTCACAAGACTATCACATGGGTGGGCTTAAACATCAAGATTAGATATAAGTCGAAATGTTCCTTTAAAACATATAGATTTGTCACATAATGTATAAATAAACTCCAAAGGACTATGATTCTATTGATCAACTCAAGAATCTACAAGCTGAGATATTTATTTTTGGTATCTATTATGCACATCGTCATTGTATAATGAGATCATGAAAAAACCTTTAAATGTATAACAATTAAATTCTAACACTCTTCCATAATATGTGACTTGATTGAATCTATTTAAAATAAGAAGTTTCATGCTATTTTATTATATTTCATATAAATCTCATTTTATTTAATTATTGTTGGACTATTACATTTATATGATGACAAATATATAACAAGTGGAACATTAAATAGTCCCTAGTTTATAATGCCTTCATTCAAAAATATATGAATTCCTCATATTGTTCTATGTTGTTTGTGTAAGAAAATCCAATGCAAAATTATTTTGGTATGATATCACCTTGGGTGGTGATGAAAAGGATGCCAACACTCAATCCATGTGAGGTAAATGATCCATCGAAGTATAATATCCATGGCTTTCTTTCTTCAATGTGAAGGATGGATTCATCTACAAATTGTATGATCAAAGGATGATAATCCTAAAAGATAGCCTTTATTAAGCGATCTGTTATAACCCACCCCTTTATTATATTTTGAGTTGTAGCATTAAGCTTGTATTTGTTACTTGGTTTATGCTTCCAGCTGAATCAAGTAACTTATTGTTGTGTTTGCATTTAAAAAATTAAAAGATACATCATTTTCTGCTAAAGTTCATTAATGTGCATAAAGGAGATTGTCAAAACAAATTGCATTATTCCAGTTTTGCAATTACATACAAATAAGAAAAAGAACCAACACGTATTGCAAATGTAATCTTTATTAATGATCATAAGCGTATAATGTCCCTCACAAGCCAGTCCCCTCACAAGCCAAGGGACTGGCTATTTTAATGCTTATAAAGAAAAGACTATATGCCTATGGATAAATAGAAAGAAATTGCACATAAAATGAAAAGGGACCCGTCATTGCCTAGTGGAATGACAAATCCCGTTGGCTCGGTCCTGCATCATCTCGGTCTTTCCTACTGCCCTGCTTCCATTTGACACTCTCCTCGCTACTCCTAGGTTTCCCACATCTAAAAAAATAGTGTTGTTAGAGAAATGAAAGGTCATTGATCAAAATATGTGCAAAACATTGATAAATGTGTAATCTGATGTCCACAAGCATTAAAATAGATAGCATACCATAAGTGTCCAAGAAAATGAGAAAAGGAGTAATCAAACACACCTATGATATACTTTATTTATCCAACTAGTTTGTTCCTTGTGCAAATTTAGGACAAGTCTTTGTTATTGTTCTGATTCGGCTAATTACAACATGTGGTGTAAAATGTGGCTCCCACGAGGGTTGAACCCAGCATGCTGCCCTCTTATGTTTTAGGAGGGATAAGAAATTGAGCAACTTGATCAAATCAATGATAAACATATTCTTGATGCATTAAATCAATATGGAATCACACTAGTTGATCAACTTTCATTATCAGATTCAAAAGATGCAACAAGTAATGTGAATTGTCAAGAGAGTGTACCTTTCATCTTTTCACGATGAATCAATCAATAGGCTGCCATCATGTCAAAAGGGGTAGTATACTTTGTTGGATATGCCTTTCAATCTTCCTAAATGGATCCAAGATCCATTTTATTAAGGAAGTAAATGATTTATGTGATGCATCAAATTCAATTATAGATGCATCAAGTTCAATTATGCATCTATTAATATAATTGTTAGTGTTAAAGGGTTACTTTATCTAACTAGTTCATTCTTAGCTAGTTCTCCACTAAAGTCCTCTTCACACTAGCTTATTACATAGGGATAAGGTGGTTGAGCCTTTAATGACATGAGTTGTCACACTTCATAGGATGCCAACACTTGTCATAATTTTGTTGCATCTATCTCTCTCCTTGGCCTATATAATCAAGGCATTTCCTTTGTAATTATCATTTCTCAAGCTGAATATAGTTTTGCATTCTTGAGAGGAATATAGTTTATTCCTCCTCATATTTTTGGTTTTGCTTTCCTCCAGTCATTAGATTCTTGGTAGGCTAGTTAGCAAATCTCACATGGTATCAGAGCCAAATTTGAGTTGTGGGTTAGCATTCCTTTAGGAAATATGAGAGTGTAGAGCTTTTTTTCAATAGAACTGAGTATGCTCTTCTCTTGCATCCTCGGATGATCTGGAGAAACAAAAAGTGTAAAAATATCAATTTATGGGGGGTTTCATTCATTAACTTGTCAATTACATGTCTTTTGAAGCTTCCTGGAAAGATTTTGAGCTCACCATTGAGTTTAGAGCAGCTGAGACAGTCAAATTTGCCCCTTATTTCACCTAAAACGAACACCAAATGCCAGATCTACAACAATTTAAAGCAAGAGGTTTATTGCCAGATCCAACAAAGAACTGCAATTTTAGAACACTTTGGGTCAAATCCGACCTTACCATCGCGCCCAGAAGGTTCAAAAATGCTAAAATCAACTATTAATTTGTCAATTTTGGTTGAGTTTGCATAAAAAAAAAACATTTTGTTTCAAAATCTAAGCATTCAAAAAAAATTAAATTCATACATTTAAAAAAAACAATGCAACTTTTAAAAAAAAAATATACAACTTTTTAAAAAATGAATGCTTCTTTTTTAAAATATTTGATATAACTGCAACTTTTTTTAATGCAGCGTTTTTAAAAAAAATTGAAAAGGTTTGAAAAAAAATGTTAAAAAATTCTCAAAAAGAGAAAGTGGGTACCTTAGGGACATATGCCACATAAATTTGTGGGCTCATAAGTCCCCACTCCCCTTTATGGGCTCAGTCTTTTATAAAGCTCTTCAAATCTTCACGTGGGAATGTTGGGGTGGCTAAGGTCCCCCACATAATTATTTTTTTAAAAAAAATTTTGATGTTTTTTATTTTTTAATATGTTTTTAACATTTTTACAATATTTTAAAAAATATTATTTTTTTAAATTCCAACACAATTTTCTTTTTTTAATATTTTTTATGTTAAAAAATTAAAAATTAAAAATCTCACCCACCTTTCTTTTGACTTTTTTAATAGTTTTAATCATTCTAACTTTTTTAAAAAGTGCATCCATTTATTTTGTGGACATTATTTATTATTTTTTTAATATTTTTTAATTTAAAAAAAAGACACATAATTTTTTGTTATTTTTTAATTAAAAATAATAAAAATCTAATGCCACCAAATTTGGAGGAGCTTTTAGCATACAACTAAACTGGAGGTCAGCTAATTTAATTTGGTAGAATGCAACATTTGGCAGAATTTTTTTGAAGATTTTACACCCCCTCTCTGTTGATGCATTGATTTTTGAAGGTCAACTTTGAATGCTCATAATTCGGGTTCCACAACTCTGTTTTTAGTGCACTTTTTTTTATTTGGGCTAATTTTTCATGCTCTACACATTGGTGAAGATAGTTTCAAATTTTGGCACATGGATTTTTTAGAAATTGCTGATTCTCAGGGAGGACTCCTCACTGTTCTCATTTTACAAACTTCAAAACTACATAACTTTTGCATACAACATCAGATCGAGTTGATTCTTGTTTTGAAAGTGCATATTTTTTTGTGTATTTTGCATTGGTGCTATTTATTTCATATGAAATTATACCAAATGTCTACCTTCAACACATGCTCATTTCTTGAGGATTTGTAAAAGCATTGAAATCTAGAAATCTATAACTGCACTAAATATAAAGTGCCAAATCATTTTTTTTTGGGGGGGTTCTTTGATTGAGTAAAGAAGGGGGGTCTCTTGTTGTCTTTGTGCTTGAACATCTCTCATATTTTGTGTTTTTTTTCCTTCACTATAGGTACATTTAAGTTTCCATTGCTCATGCCCTACAACTACAACAAATGACATCAAAATGCATGAAATACCTTAACGCAACTAGGATATACACCTTATGTTGAGAAGAAAGTAACTGAACCCACAAATGATAAGAAAAAACTACTCTGGATGTTTGAACATACAAAAGCTCTTGGTTGCATAAGGAGTTTTGTTTCTCTTGATATAATGTTTCAGATTGAAGCATGTAAAGATTTACATGATGCATGGGACAAATTAAAAACTCTCTATGGTACAACTAATGAAGTTCGTGATCATCAAAATGATAACGAACTAATGGGTCTTGATCTGAAGTCTTTTGATAACATCCAGGATTATGTAACAAAGGTCAATGACCTTAGAGCACAATGTAAATCATGTGGCTTAGAGAAGAAATACATTCAACTTGTCTATAACACTCTAAATAAACTTGGACCTGAATTTGTAGCTTTTGTTTCTAGCTTTCATACTCGTAGGTTGACAATGGGATCCACATTTACTACACCTTCTTTTGCTTCATTTTCTGAAATGTTAATACAAGAACAATGTAAGCTTCTTTCAATGGGTCTTCTCAAGCCTTCACATTCACAAGCTTTGATGGTTGGTCAACCAAAGGGTCAGAAAGAATCAAGGAAACCAGACAACAAACAAAAGCAGTTCAAGAAGTCACAAAGAGATCAAGCAAAATCATCTTCAACAACAAAAGTTTACTCCAAGTCCTCCTCTTCAAAGGGGAATTTTCAAAAGAAGGAGCGACCAACTTGTAGCTATTGCAAGAAACCTGGTTGCGAGGAACATTCTTGTCATAAGAAGCAGATTGATGAGTTAAAGCATCTTCTTAAAAGGAATAACATTAATTTTCCTTCTTCTATTGCTCAACAATCTTCTACTCCTTCAAAATCAGGTAAAGGGAAAACACATGCACTTGTTGCTATTACTGATTCTTCAAAAGAGTGGATTCTTGACTTGGGTGCATCACATCACATGGGTTCTATTAAAGAACAATTTTCTTTGTTGGAGCCTTGCTCGGTGCCCCACATTCTCATCGTGGATGATCTCCAGTGGATGTAATTGGGAAGGGTTCAATTGATACTGGAAATGGTACATTTGAGGATGTCCTCTACATGCTTATCTATCATCCAACCTTCTCTCTATCTACCACATCACTCAGAATGGTAGAAAAGTCGAATTCACTCCAGATTCTATTAGCATCAGGAATCTTGAAGATAATGCACTCCTTGCAGTTGGTAAGGCCAATCATGAGTCTCACTTGTATGCTTTCTCTCATTTTGTACTTGATTCACATTCAACTGCATTGCTCACCCATTCAAATGTTGTGAGCAAACTATGGCATAAGCGGTTCAACCATCTCAACTACTGCTATCTTCAACAACTCAACAAACAAAATATGGTCACAAGTCTTCCTCAAATCAATTTTTCATATGGTGTATGTTCAAGTTGTGCCTTGGGAAAACATCCTGAGGAGAAGTTCGACAAAGGAAAGACTTGGAGGGCTTCAGAAGTCCTTGAATTGGTTCATAGTGACTTGGTAGGTACTTTTCCATCATTATCTTTCAATAAGGCTTGTTATTTTTCTCACCTTCATTGATGACTATTTCAGATATGCACGGGTCTACTTTCTTCGACACAAAGGAGAAGTCTTTGATAGATTGCAAGAGTTTAAGGCTCATGTTGAAAAGCAATCTGGAAAGTGTGTCAAAATTCTCCACACTAATAATGGTAGAGAATATGTGAACCATCGATTTGAGCAATTTTGTACTCTTGAAGGGATTGATCTTCAACATATTGTTTCCTACACACCACAAAAAAATGGTGTAGCTGAGAGGAAAAATAGGTCCCTGAAAGAGATGGTTGGTTGCATGATCCATGCTCGCTCCCTTGCACCTGCATATTGGGTAGAAGCTATCAACTGTCCTACTCACATCCAAAACAGAGTTCCACATAAGGCATTAAAGGGCATCACTCCCTTCTAAGCTTGGTGTGGTACGAAACTTGTTGTTGGGCACTTTAGAGTTTTTGGCTCCCCAGCATGGGCACATATTCCTTCAAAGAAGCGCAAGACCTTGAAACCTTAGAGTCAACCTTGATCTTTGTTGGTTACCCTGATGGTGTCAAAGGATATCAGCTAATGGATCCTACAACACATGAGCTATTCATTGAGCATAGTGTGCATTTTGAGGAAAGCTCTTCTAGCTCATCCTCTTCTCTTCCTTCCTCAACAGTGGATTTAGAGGATTCTGATATTGAGGATTTTCCTCAAGCTTCCTCTAGTCATCAAGTTGATCATGAGATTTCATCTTCCTCTTCACAAAGTTTAGAATCTCCTCCTGCTTCCCCTACCATGCCTCATTGGGCTCACCAAACACAAGTATGCAAGAGATCTTGTTGGGGATCCTTCAAATACAAGGAGGACTCGATCACAACATCATGACATTCCACATTTCTACATTGCCATAACTTTAGATCCACATTCATTTTCGTGAAGCCTCTGGTATTGCTAAATGGGATTCCACAATGGAGGAAGAGTACAACTCTTTAATGAGGAATAAAACATGGGATCTTGTTCCACTTCCCAAGGGAAGAAAACTAGTTTGGTGTAAGTGGATCTATCAAACCAAATTTGCAACAAATGGCTCAGTTGACAAGTATAATGCACAACTTGTGGCCAAATGTTTCTCTCAAGTGCCAGGTATTGACTACACTAAGACCTTTGCCCCTATTTCCAAAATTAACTCCATTCGCTTGCTACTTGCTATTTCTGCAGCTCATGGTTGGGTTGTACATCAAATGGATGTGAAAAGTGCATTTCTTCATGACAATCTACATGAAGAACTTTATATGAAGAAACCACAAGGATTCATTCAATATTCTTCATTGGTTTGCAAACTAAAGAAGTCCCTTTATGGCCTCAAACAGGCTCCTCGAGCTTGGTATGCCAAAATGGACTCCTTTCTTCTCTCCATTGGGTTCTCTAGATGCCACTTTGATCCAAATGTCTACATCTTGTGGCAAGAGGATGGTATTCTCTTCTTGGCTCTCTATGTTGATGACTTGATTGCCACTGGGAGCACTTCATCCATCATCACAATTGTGAAGAATGCTTTGCATTCAATAGATTTTCCATGACCGACTTGGATCTCTTGCACTACTTTCTCGAGATCAAGATCACTCAATCCTCTTCTGGGATCTCACTTGCACAACCCAAGTATGCTCTTGATCTTTTGTCATGTTTTCATATGGCTAATTGTAAGCCTACACCAACTCCCTTTCTATCTAGAGTTAAGCTTGAGGCAACATGTTCCACACCACTATTTGATGCTACTTTGTATCATCAACTTGTTGGTTGCCTCATCTACTTGAATCATACTCGCCCCTACATTTACTTTGTAGTTGGCATTGTTTCACGCTTCATGACAGAACCACATGAGCTTCATTGGAAAGCTGCCAAACGCATCTTGCTCTACATCCAGGACACTCATCGATATGGGATTCACTATGCAACAGGCACAAGTTCAGACTTACTTAGATACATAGATTTTGATTGGGCTGGTGATATTGATGATTGCAAGTCCACATTCGGCTACAATTTTCACTATGGTTTTGGCCCCATTTGTTGGTAGAGCAAGAAGCAGCATGCCATTGCTCTTTCTTCAACTAAGACTGAGTATCAGGGAGCTGTCAATGCTGCTACTAAGGCTATTTGGCTTCAAAATATCCTCACTGAACTTGGCATCACCTTTCAGAAGCCATTAGTCATCTATTGTGACAACTAGAGCACCATCTAGATCTCGAAGAACCTGATCCATCATCAACAAACCAAACATATCGAGATCTATATGCATTTTCTTCAGAAGTTGATTTAGGAGCAGGTCATTGATTTGCGATACTGTCCTACTATAGATCAAGTTGCAAATATATTCACCAAACCCTTCATTGAGAGAAAGTATGTTCATCTTCGGTCTCTCTTTTGGGTGAGGCACATCTCTTTTGGGGGGGTCACTTAGACCTTCTTCATTCACCCTCTCATGGGCAAGATTTTTTTCCCACTGGGTTTTCTCCTTCTTTATCATTGGGAGGATATTATGTACATGGGTACCTCATCAAGCCTAGTAGTCGGGACCCATTATGCATCTTTGCATTATATACTTCTCCCTAAGTTGCACTTAAGGGGGGGTGTTAGTGTGAAAGGGGTACTTTATCTAACTAGTTCTCCACTAGATTCCTCTTCACACTAACTTAACTTTACATAGGGATAGGGTTGTTGAGCCTTTAATGACATGAGTTGTCACACCTCATAGGATTCCAACACTTGTCATAATTTGGTTGCATCTATCTCTCCCCTTGGCCTATATAACCAAGGCATTTCCTTTGTAATTCTCACTTCTCAAGTTGAATATAGCTTTACATTCTTGAGAGGAATTTACATTTTATTCCTCCTCATATTTTTGGTTTTGCTTTCCTTTAGTCATTAGATTCCTTGTAGGCTAGTTAGAAAATCTCAAAATAATGAAGGAGATATCAAGTCATGCTTGAAACCATCATGAGTCATATGGAGTAGCAAGAAGGAACAAGGACAGTCATGCATTATTGCATGAAAGACAATCTAATTCATCTCACTTCAACCCTATTGGACAAGCACACATCACTTAGGATGGTGAGCTTTTAGGTCACCACCATAAATGAAACATGTCTTCCCAATAGGATTAAATCAAAAGGAATGGTAGTGAGTGTTGATATCCATTAAGCAATCAAACAGTGGGAGATGAAACTCATTTTTGAAGCCAAGGTCATGATGCCAAGTGAGTATAACAATAACTTTTAAGAGTGTGCAAAGGGCAGTCTTAGGTGGATAAGGAGACAAAAACATTGATCTCATGATAAGGACAACAACAAATCATGCTACATCTCATGAAGGGACAACAATGTTGAGTGCATGCTACAAGGCAACAAGGGGAGTTGTCTTGGTTTCAAGTTAGAGCTATCAAGCATTGCCAAAATACAATGAGCAGGCCATGAATCTGAAATGGTGGGAATAAACTTCATTGAGGATGCATTCACATGTGTTATCAACATCATAGCGTGCAAGGGAAAGTAAACAATGTCATGACAAAGAGTGACAAATATCAATCAAAGTAAGAACATGGATAGCCACAGTAAACATTGAGAGATGAAGAGGATATGGTGTTAGTTTGTTGTACAAGATCAAAAGGACCTAAATGATTGTGCAGACCAAGTAACAAACCTTTGGGGGAAGCAAGCAAGTGTTAGGGAAATCATGAAGATTGGAGCAGTCATGATGCAAAGAACAACCACTAAGCTTCAAATCAGTTTAGTAAAAAAAAAATGAAAAGTCACAACCATCTTGCATCAAAGAGATAGTAATTCAAGCTTGGTGCCTTACATTCAAATGATCAACCATATACATCAAGTAACCATATAGGAGGGATCAAACAGTGAAAGATGCTCAATTTGAGAAGCAAAAGGTACTAAACATGTTATGTTTTGTATCTAGAATAAGCATCTCTCTTTTCATATGTATTATCGCTTTTCAAATGGTCAAATGGGTTGTTGCCACAATGCTTTCATTTAAGGAAAAAATAAGAATGTTGAAAAGGAATAAATGAGTGGGCAGCCATTTACATTTAAACACAGTCATGTAAAAGAATGCAAACATGAGAATTTTAGATACCAGCCCAACAAAAGAGCTAGATATGTGTATTGATAAACCAATAGCAAAATTATAGTATCCAAGATTGGGAAAATGAAATGAAATTAGCATGAACAACATATGCTTTACTCAAGGTTTTATGCCAAGGTGTCATGATAATAAGAGAGGGCAATGAAAGAAATAAACACAATGGTGAAAGTAGGTTACTATCAAGAACAATGACAACATATCGAGTTGAAGATACCCATCAATGAAAAGCCAGTCCCTAATCTCTAGGGTCAAGTCTCCAAAGCAATAGCAGCTATAGGTCATGAGAAAGTACAATAGAAGTTTTCAATTACAAAGAGTTTCAAAGCACAAAAAGCTCAAGTGCAGCAAATGACATGAGCAATCTAAAGAAGTCCTCATATTGTCACCAATGAGTACTTAAACAACTACAAAAGACAGTGAAATATCATTCACCACTGTGCAAGGAGCTGATTTGAAACCCTAGTTTTGCATTTTTGAAGCCCTCAGAGCAGTCATAGACTGTTACTCCTATCACTATGAAGGTCACAGTAAGAGCCTAAACATGGATATATATCAAAATGTGCAGATCCAGTCACAAAGAATACAATGATCTTTGTTGAGAGTGATAGCCCTGGACTATCAAAGTGAGTTGGTTTAAGGGTTTCACTATCAAGAGTAATGGATGAAAGATGGTAGGAAGATGAGACTGTGAGAGGCCTTCACAATGCTACAAGACAAGAACAATATATGATGAACACTGTCACAAAGGAGCATTGTCATGTATTGGAATCCTAAATAGGAGGCATCAATGTTCAATATCCATAAACAGTTCACCATATGGAGATGAAGGCAACTCATTGTAAGCATGAGATGATAGGTACAACCTAAAAGACATGGTTAAGCAATCTTGGTTCAAACATTTCAAGTGGACATTTATTGCAAATGATGTTAAGATACAATAAGCCTCCATGAACTCAAAGAACCATGCACTCACATGTTTCCAACTCTTCAAGCAAGATTAAGTAAAACAAAGATTGGTGGATCTGACTAATGTCAATGCAAGATTGAGCTTACATTCAAATGAGACAACCATACTATTCTGGAAATCATCATGCCATGAGAACCACATTCAAGAGACTTGTTCAAAGAAATTACAATCTGAGATATTTTCAGTCACATGCATTATATACGATAGCCTATGTGTGAAAGCTACAACTACAGGTATCTTATAGTAATAACATCATTCACAGTCTTGACTCATGAAAATATAATTTTTATGCAAACCCACAGAGCTACCATGAGTTCTTGTCAGTTCAATTACAAAAGAGCAATGGTTATTTGTTTCCTATTGTTCATGAAGGAATGAAAAAAGATACATAGAGTTTCCATGAGATATACCCATACTATGCAATGGTATTAAATCATGCAATCATTTTTCTTTTCATAAGGAAAATGTAGGGAAATGCAAAATTGAAACACACAGATTGCATCATGGAGTTCCTTTGCAAAGTGAACTAAAAGTGTTAAAACCCATTTCACTCCTTATGGTCGTGGTTGGAAGAATTGTTTTTCTTCATGAAATAAAGAAACCACTTGGGGTTTTGTTTTAAAATGCATAATACAAAGAATGGTGAGGGCTTTTTCTCCATTTGTGTGCAATATATTTTTTAATGTGAGAATTAAGAATACCCAATTCATCTTCATGTTGGCGGCCTTGTAAAAATCAAGTTTTCTTCTCAAAACAAAAAACCCATCTGGGTTTATTTTAAAATTACAACTTCAGGGGTATTAAAAGAGAGATTTCATGAAGGTATTCAGAGCAAACAGAAAATGGAAAAGACCCAATGCATTATTCATGGCCGTGCCCTAAAGACCAAATTTTCTTCACAAAATCAAAACCCATTTTGTGTTTTTAGTTTAAAATGCAAATATAGAGGTGAGGATGAGGATTTTCTTCACACATGACAAAACCCATCGTATGTTTCAAAATAAAAAATTCAAAGATATTAAAAGAAATATCATGGAGATATTTGAAGCAAAGTAACAAATGCATCAAACCCCAAGTTTCCTCTTCATGGTCGCGGCCTGAAGAGTCATCTTTCTTCACAAAGCACAAAAAACACTTGGGGTTTTTTGAATCAAGCATCAAATATAGAGGGGAAAAAAGCTAACTTTCACTTGTTATCAATGGAAGGAGCTTGAAGTTTGAGCTTTATTTGCAGAAAAGAAGTGAAGGATTCATCAAAAAAAGCTTACCTAAGCTCAAATGGCTCACTTTTCATTAAAAGTGCAAAGCATTTCACTACTGAAGAGCCTCCTTTTTAGCTTCAGAAAGTCACATCAATGGCAGCTAAAACAAATGAATAACCACAGAGGAAAATGGAGTTAAACAAATTGCACCAGAAAGACACTTACAACCACAACCTTTACTCATGAAATGGTTGTCAAAAAATTAAAAAAGACAGATTTTGTTTAAAAAATCACAGTTAACTTTTGTTTTCAGTGGGAATCACAAGATTTCATCAAGGAATCTGTTTGAAATCTACCAAGAAAACCATTTTCCAGTGCTACCCTAGAAACTCCATGGCGGCAGAGTGGAGCTCTCCTGAAGGCTCGATGTCAAATGAATGTTTTTTTGCTTTTTTCCCATGCTTTTGTTTAGGGTTTGAAACCCTATGGAGGTTGACCAACGTATTTTACCTTGTGTTTTTTAAAAATTGCAAAGCAATTTAATTGCTATGTGCACTTTGAAATGGGGTTTTATGCCTTAGGCAATTTTGCCTTATGTTCATTTGAAAGACCATGTGCCTTGTCTTTTGAAATATTCTAAGTCTTCCAAAACTTGAAATATGCCTTCAAGACTTTGAAATCTGCCTTCTCACCTCTCACATAGGCCAAATCATTGGTCTTTTTGCTTGTTTTTGAAAGGATAATTGTTTGACCAAGTGATAGTCCTAAGCCACTTTTGGCTTTGAAATGCAGAAGATAGGGTGAATTAAAAGTGATCAAATGCCTTGGAGGAGTTTTAATTTTGCTTGAATGCTTTTACAAGCATTTGAAGTATATCATTTATTTTGAATTTTTTTATCAATTGTAAGACATTATTTTAAGTGATTTGTAAATCACTTTTATTTAATGTTATTTATAATGCAAATATTGATGTAATCCAAAGAGGTGGTGGGGCCTCTTTTTGCATTTGTTTTGAAATGTAAATTAGTCTATTTAAGTGATGTATTATGAATCACTTAATCAAATTATTATTTTGAATGCAAATTAGAGTCTTGTGCTTTTGCAAAAGGCACTAAAGGTGTGGGTCAAATGGGTTGAATACATGTGTAGGGAAAATGATGACTAGCAGACATGAGAAAGGTGTGGAGGTTTGTCTTTGACTATATTTGGAGGAAATGAGCTATTTGGAGGCATTTTTGTCACATTTTCAGTGTGACTATAGTCTTGGCTTGATCTTGCTTCATGTGGAGGACAATTTGGAATGATTTTAGAAGGTTCTTTTTGGCCTTTTCTGCTGCATCCGACCAAAACCTTCTAGATGGACTTGTGTGTGGGATTTGTGGGAGTTTTGCTTAAGTAATTTCAATCTTTATTATTGGAGTTAGTTCTTTCTTTCCAGCAGAGTGATAGCTTGATTTTGGGAGTTATCTTTTCAGTAGGACCAGTATTGTAACTCAGAGATAGACTTGTATACAAGTTGAGTACTTTGAATCAATGGCATTAAATATTTGCCTTCTCATTTCATGTGTTATTGTGTGTAGTTAGTGGTTGATCAAATTACTTGTGAAATTTAGTTTTCCTTGTAGTTTTGTCTCATTGTTAAGCACCTATTTAGCAAAAAAATACATTATTGCAGGTTATAAGTTGTGCTAGTGAATGCAAGTGTTGTTAGTTGTGAAATTTTTCCTTCTAAGAGTTATGCTAAAAACCTCCTTATAAATTACTTATGTGAATATGCATGTGAAAATGAGTTGTGTGAACCAGGATTTGTCACTGTTTTGAATGTGTGCAGGCTATTTACAGGTCTTAGTTAGTTTTTGGTGTATCACCCTTAGTAGTTTCAATTAATATTCATTTTCAAGTATCTTTCTACTCTTTCCTCAAAAATCATTAGTTTAGGTGACATGAAAAGGGGAGCCAACCCATAATCTGGAGGTCTGCTTTCACAATAGGATACCCACAGCTTGAAAGTAGTCCCATGTTAGTCCAAATTTCCTGAGTTCTTTCACAACTTGGAAAAGGGGTGCAAATTTGGATCTCTAACAGTATTGTTAAAGCTTTTATGTGGTAGATATTAGTGCAAGAAAAGATTTCTCCATAGATGAAAAATTGAGTTCACATCTAAACAATATTATGTTGAGGTAATAGATATCATTCTATCTTCCTTGATCATTATGCTAAGTGAAGAGGGAACCTAAGACATGTTATGTAACTAAGATGTAGAGAAATAAAGGCTTATCGATAATTGGTTCCACTAAGATTGGAGGATCGAACAAGTATTCTTTAATGTGGTCAAATAATTTTTGGCACGATTGATTCCACTCAAAGTTCACATTCTTTCGTAGTAGAATTGAGTAAGGATGAAACTTGTTTGTTAGCTGGAAAATGAACCACTTGATGGCATGAAATTTATCTTGTAAGTTGTATAAGTTTGTGTAAGGTTATAAAGAGGTGGAATTTCTATTATTTCTTATCCCTAATCTAGATCTTCTTGTATGGCACACCTACAAACAATGAACCCTAATATTTTTCTTGATGTGACTCCAAAGAAACATTTATTGGAATTTAATCTAACCTTATACTCTTTGAGCCTCTAAAAGATATGGAAAAATATGACTAGGTGGTCTATTTTGAATTTTGATTTTCGTAGGATAGCATCCATATAATTCTCAATAATATCATGCAACATAACATGGAATATTACAATTATGACCCTATGATAATGTGGCACAAGCATTTTAGGCTAAGTGACATGATTATAAAAAAATATTCCCTAAGGGGTGATGAAGGTTATCTTATGTTGGTCTTGTGACTTGCTATTTGAATTTGGTTGTACCCTTGAAATCCATTCATAAGAGATAGCATCTAATGATTAGTTGTCAGAACTACTATCATGTCAATAGTTGGAAGAAAAACATCTTTGGGGCAAGCTTTATTAATATCCCTAAAATTTGTACATACCCTAATTCCTTTAGTTTTCTTTCTTACTAGGACCACATTAGATTCCCACTCTAGATAGTCAATAGGCCAAATGAACCCAAACATCTTCCACTTTTTGTTTAGTTCTTCCTTTACTAGGAGGGACACCTTAGGTTAAACTTTTCTAAGATTTTGAAAAACTAATTTGGCATCAACGAGGAGTATTATGGTCTAAAGTTGATTTGGTGTGGTCATAAATGGGATGAAGATAATTATGGGTTGTGGTTGGAACATTATCATGGGTGTGATCATGATCTAAGGGATTAAGATGTACTATGTTATCAAGGTGGAAAATTTCATAATTAAGAGGTGGTTTTTCCCTTGATTTTATAACTTATCTAAGGATTGCATATTTGTTTATTTTTATGAATGTTTCCATGAGACCATGTCCTTTTTTTGAATTGAGGATGGTATTAGGATGAATAGTGTATTCATGTTGGTTGGGTTTGTCATAATCATTTTCACAAACGCCATGTCGATGTTGAGAAGATCTTGTAATGAAGGAAACCTTTATATGAGTAATTGATTATGAAAATAATTTTCTTCAATCATTTCATGTCTAATGGTTTGTCTTGTGCTAGGACCCATTGGTCTTGGTTTAGGATATGATCAGTGAAATTGGACTTGTATTGACTATGTCAAAAGAATAATCAATTTCCTAAAATAAGGGATAACCTTAGTTTGGTGTAGTGGATGACTTGGAAACAACTTGGATATATGAATTAGATATCTATGTGTTATGATAACTTAAGGGTCCCAAAGGATGGATTAGGTGATGATTTGAATAAAGGAGATCCAAAGGTGACACATTCTAAATATGTCAAAGGATTTTATTTTGGTGATAATAGTATTTGGACTATAAAGGTGATGTGTACAAAGTATGGTGATGGTTTAATGATAAAAAAATTCCTAAGGATCTCAAATATTTGGACTTGAATCAAGGATGGAATAAGGGTATGAACCAAATCAAAAAATTATAATGAGTAACAAAGGGATGTATACCTTGAACTCAAGAAGTGATTTTAATGATTGGACAACATGAATACATAAAAATGTGGATAATGGATAAAATACTAAAGATGCGGTTAAGGCAGATAATATGAAATGGGAAAACATAATGGTTTTATATGAGGGATGTAGGAAAAAAGACTTATGACTTAGGCTTGGATGAAAACAAGGATATGGAGTATGCACTAGGAGTTGTGATTTAGAAAAATGGACTATGTGTTTAGAAGTCTTGGACTATGGTTTTGAGGACTATGTGTTTTGGGACGAGGTTATGACCAAGGCAAGATGTATTTTAGAAATAATATTGTAGGTAATAATTATCCTAAAATTGGTTTCAAATTTATGTTTGAAGGATACTAATGATGATTATGATCTCAAACAAGAGAAATTATTGTTAAAATGTGAACTTGACTTGACTTGGCATTCACCTAGAGAATTTTCAGGGCTAAGAATGTGATTATGAGCCAACTAGACTATCAACAAGCTTGCCAGATTGAGAAAAATAAGGTTTGCAACTAAAAACCCATGGCTTTGGGGGCCTCATAATGGTAGATTTACTTTAAAATTCATGGTATCTATGGATATATAAGTGGTTTAGGTGTTATAAGGGTGTATTTTAAGGAAAAACCTTGATATTCCATTGATATAGGAAAATTTTAAATGGAACAACTATGTAGTATACATAGGTTCGTGGATATATATGACTAGATGTATATATATTATGCACCTTGCAAAAACACAAGATTAAACAAATGAAACCTAAGGTAATGCTAGGTGTGATAAATTCATAGATCTAAAATGTATATTAAATGGTTTTAGTAGTAAAATCATTAAAAACCTAGGAGTTGGTGTATATTCAATGAGTGTATAAGGATATTTATAGTAAATATATGCTTACAAGACAAATTTTCCTATCTCTTATTGTATATACCTTTAGCTACATATGTAAAACTTATATCTACATAATACCTACTATACAACCATACAAATTATGTACAATGGTATGAAATTCCATACAAGTAAAATGAAGGAGAACTGTACACAAAAAACACAAAAAATTCATGTGAGAAAAACACAGAGTATTATATTTCAAAAATCATTTTTCAACTACTCTGAATGTGAGAATGGACTCGGTTTCTCCCCTAGAAGATTCTATAAAAAATAATCCCTAAATCCACTTAAAATGAAGCAAGAACCTGCAAAAACCTCTTAGTCAAAAAGTACTACAAGGCACAAAAAACATAATATAGTTAGATAAGGGATAAAGTTTCCAACAAAGTTGCTAAAATGTAGTGCTCTAATTTGAAATACAAGATGAAAAAAAACAAGAATGTAAGTTTTTATTCAAATCAAAACAAAACCTTAGATATAACTCAACAAAGGAATTCAAATAAAGAAATAAGATAAATAATCAAAGAAAATATACCAAAGAACTCCATTATAGAATTTATTTACACCAATGATGGTTGGAATGTGGGTAAGTTCTTGTACAAAAGGTAACTATTTTGATAGCATACATTTATCTCAAAATGTGATGATGAAATGGATGAGAACGTGCCTCAATTTATATATTTTTTAGAGATCAATGGACATTGGAGATTTGATACATTTTATCTAATTAAAGATGCATGTTTTTCCTATTACCACTATTTGGCCCATGATGATCTGGAAACTCACCCTCATGATATAATGCACCTAAACCAATCAACCATCAGTCATCAATAACAATGTTAGCATAAATAAATAAATCATTATTTTCATCATTATAGAATTTATCATTAGAGGAATGTTCAAAAGAATTCTTCTTCTATTTATATTACATCTTTTAATGGCTTTGCTTCCCATGATTCCAAATTATCACTCTACTCTTACTAGATGTGCTAGGACATTCTTTTGTCTTAGAATTGTCTTTATCCCCCTTTTGCTTACCATATTTTTAATTGGGTCAACCTCAAAGAAGTTCATCTTTATAGCCCTTGTCCATGGATGTTTACACAATTATTTGTTGAACAAGTAGCAACAAAGAAATCCACCTTAATTTCAACAATACCAACACCAATTACAACTATTATGTTCTCTCAAGATTCATATAAAGATAAAAGCACCAAAATACATTTATAATCATCAATTATCTTATCATTTATACTTCCTAAATGAATCAAAATAATATCAAAATAATTTTAGTGATTAGCTATAGAGTCTCCTTCCTTCATTTTAAATGAATATAATTTATATTTTAAATTTAATATATTAAAAAGACTCTTTGGTAGATTTCACCTATTCTTCTCCATAAACAATATGCCGTAGTCTCATGAGAGACATGTTCAAAAGGATAAAATTGGAGAGGTATAGTGATATTGTTCATCAATATTTTTTTCAAGAATTTTTTAGTCTCCATTTGATAGCCCAATAGGCCTTTCTTTTTTTATCATAGCCCTCCATTGATCTCTTTCATCCAAGAGACCCTCCATATTTAATTTCCTTAGCTAGTAACTAAAGTCATTGAGCTTATTAATCTGTGAACTAGATGTTCTTTCCACATGGACTGTCTAACCACACTCATATTTTCAAATCACTAAACAAAGTACTCTTACTACAAACACAAAAAACTACAACATTAGAACAAAGGTATCCCATGCTTCTAAAATTAAGTCATAACTCTAATATCGAATATTGAATCTAATTAAGAAAGTAATTAATCCAACAATATTAATGTACTAATGGAGAAATAAATATAAAACACATAAACCATATGAATACCAAATATATGTGGAGAAACCCTTGCACAAAATAAGTCCATTGTCAAATATACCCAAGCTTGTATTAATCACATAAGAGTGTACACAAATAGAAGTATTTTTCCTTTTAAAAATAATTTGAAAACCTCATAAAGGAAATTTAGAAACTTCTATCTCATTCCGTAATGAATAGAAAAGTTGGAAATTATAAACCACCAAATAGTCTCTAAAGCTATGAGTCAAATCCAAGAATCGTATAAAAATCCGTTGCCCCTATAGTCATGGTCAAGCAACTTGGAATAGTAACTCACTCCTCAAATTAGGGAGATGCTCTATAACTCCCAATTATAACCTTTTCAATGTAACCTCCCTATTTAATATCCTCTTACACAATATTCTAATTATATTAAAGAATAAATAATAAATAATAAATAAATAATGTCCCCACCCTCAGATAGGCATCCCATTTTGCCTACTCCATAATGTTTGAAGATACTACATTATTTAATATTGTCTACACAATTAAATATAATTTACATGAATTAGGATTTTCTAGGTGAATAGCACATATAATCCTTACATATGGTAGGACCTCGCAACATACAACCATGCAAACCCTAAAAGAGCTTTGTAACATTGTTTTTTGGTCATCACATGGGACAACCAGTTTAATATGCATGATTTTATTGTGATAGGAAGAGTAATTTTAACTAAACAACATGTTCTCACATCATCATATCCACTAAGGCTAGGTTATATGGATTTAAATTCGATAGATCTACCTTTAAATGTTCTAAGCAATCCCTAGTATACATTTTTAAATTAAGGCATTATAAGCTAAAGATTATTTAATGTTTCACTTGTCATTTTTGTCATTGTTTAAACTTAATAATTAAATCACATGAGAGTTACACATCATAAAATGAAATAGCATGTCACTCGTTATTTAATATAGATTCAATCAATTAAGTCATGTATTGTGGAAAAGTGTTATAATTTAATTGTTACTTTTTAAAGGTTTTTTTCACGACTTTGTCATACAATTGTGATGTGCACAATAGATACCAAAGGGATATCTTAGCTTATGTGTTCTTGAGATGATCGATAGTATCATAGTCCTTTGAAGTTTTATTCATACATTATGAGAGAAAGCTAGTTGTTTTAAAGGAACAATTCAACCTCTAGCTAGTCTTGATATTGAAGCCCAACTATGTGATCATCTTGTGAATTAGATGTATCTTCAATAGAAATATTAATAATAAAAAGATAAAGCACAAGAAGACTTATCACTAGATTATTTATCCTTAAGATAAACTACCATTTGAAACATGTGGAAATGAATTCAAATTCAAATATGGAACGTTGTTGGGGAGAGCGGGAAAAATAATGAGGGTAAGAAAAAGCATATCCAGTAGTTGATGAAGCCGTTGAACGAGAGTAAGAAAAAGCATATGAGGCCGTTGGGATTTATAGCGCTGGAGAGCTCCTTTGAAGCGAAGAAAATTTGTGAGTGCAATCTGTTTTGGTATTGGAAAGGGGAGACGCTCCCTATGGAACGCCAGTGAGTTCCCTTATGTTGCTCAGGGATTTGTCTCAGAAGATGGAGTGCAGATGATAAGGGCAAGAGTTCTGGGTGGCTTCCAGGGCAAGCCTTGACTATATTCGGATGATGAATGCCTTCAAAGCAAACAAGCTTTTTCGGTGGAGTTCTGCTATGAAGGATGCACAGTTGGAAGCTGGATTGCTTCCTTACAATGGTATACTTTGGATCATTTGGAGGGCACCAAGAGGCTTCATCTTTTGACAACAATGGAAGGAGACACACATAAATTTGTTTTGTACATCTCGTTGAAATTCATTTAGAGTGTTCTATTTTTTAATGTTTTTCCTCTTATCAATGTTTTCTCCTGTTTTCTTGTTCTTTCTTTGGTTGTAAATTTATCTTGTTTTCTTTCTGATTTATCGGTTTTTTGGTACAGCGTGCACGCTGGTCTGTTTATTCTGTGATTTGTTCTGTGTTTTACTTTAATTTGTTTTGTTTGATGATTTGTTCTATTTTTATTTATTTATTATGTTTATTTGTTTGTTCTGTTTTTTTGGTTTATTGGTATTTTGATTTGTGGTAACAGAAGAAGAGGCAGAGCAAAGGAAGCAGTGACTAATGGAGGCAGAAATCTTCTAGGTAATTATTCTTACGTATTCTTCTTATTATACAAAATAATGGATTGTCTATTTTGATTGAATGAAAATGTATTACTGATTTTATTGAAAAAAAATAAAATTAAAAAGATGCTATATCCTTGAAACTGTAAATCTTGATTTATTTAGCTTAGTTATATTCTTCTTCTTTTTCAGATTTGTGTTCCAATATTTCTTTATATCATTATCAATTCTTCCCCATAACTGGACTGCAGTGATAGACCATCTGCATGAAAAACAAGTCTGGACTGCAGTGATAGACCATCTGCATGAAAAACAAGTCTTAAATATAATATGATTGCCATTGTATCCCAACTTCAATGAATAATATTGGACCATTTCCAATTTGATCTTGAAGATAGTTTAATGCTTCGCTTTAATTAATAATTTTTCACCTTATATCCATCAATTGTTTTCTTAATTTTACTAATTTTCTAATTTGTATACTTTTCTATTTGTAAGTTATTGGAGAGACACCTCTCTTGTGTATTCTAAGTAAATAACATCCCACTGGTCTATTATACTTTCCTTGATCTTTTCTGCTCTTGAACCTAATATCAAATTTATTTATTAGCATTTACTGAACTGTATTTATCACCACCATGTTTAAAATCAATCTTCTGTTGTTATTTGTGAGTGTCTTCCTTAATGATGGCTGTGGTGATCCTTACTGTAGAGACTATTGCAACAAGAACAAGTAGCTATGTTAATCTCTTGTCCTTCCATTTGTATTGGTTGTTCTGCCATTTGTTCTTGTTGTCCTGCAGGAGACCATGGTTGCTCTAATGGCTTGAATTTAGGTCTGTGAGTAGCACATACCCAATACTGAGGTTGGTGATGCACTTCACAAAATTACGAGAGTGAAGGCGTCATGTTAAACAATAGTCTACCCTTCAATATCATGAATTGTAATACCTTTACAATATTTTTGTTGTCTTATTTAAATTGTACTTCTTTCTGCCAGCCTGTTAGACTCCTATGCTTGATCATGATACATGCCCCAAGAATGTTCATCCTCCTCCTTCACTCACATTATATGATAATGCTACACATCATTTGAATGCTCCACACAAAATAGCTCAAACGAAGCAGAATGACAAAGCACTTAAAAGCCAATCAAGGGCGACATATCTTTTAGTTCCTATTAAGTTTGTCCGAACCAAGCTTGCCAACCCAAAATCAGACATTGTAGCTCATGAAGGTATTCTAGAATCCAAGTCTATTCTCACCCATGATCCCCAATCTAATAAAGGTGGATTGCCTGGTGAACCTGTCATGAATCAACAACCTAATGAGAAAATTAAAATTGCAAATTTCCACGCAGTGTAGCTCAGTTTTTCCATCATGGGAAAATTAAAACCTAATAAGCCAAATGATGCCAAGGTGAATCCTCAACAGATAAAATTCATAAAGAATAAACCCACCTTAATGAGACCCTTCTACATTAAAAACACTAATTTAAACTTCAGAATTTCTCTGAATCTAGTAGCTTGGATTCAGGTCTGTGAGTAGCAGATATCCAATACTGAGGTTGGTGATACAACCTACATCTCTGCATAAAAATTCATGCATTTCACAAGATTACAAGAGTGAAGATATCATAAACAATAGTCTGCCCTTCAATATCAGGAATAAAAACACCTCTACAATGCTTTTATTGTCTCCTTTAAATTGTACTTCCGCCAACCTGTGTCATCAGTATGTATAGAAACTCCCATGCTTGCTCATAATATGATACACCTCATTTGACTGCTACACACTAGTTAGCCCAAACGATGCAGAATGACAAAGTACTTAAAAGCCAATTATTAGGTTGCCCTTCCTTCTTGTTGTGGCACTATGAATGTGAATAAACCCAGGCAACCGACAGATCCCTTAAAAGACCTCTCTGAGGAGAACCACCCAATTTCCTGGTGTTGACTTGCTATGGATCAGATATATACAGTATTGCAGTTAATCTAGAGCCTAGACCTTGAATGAAAACGTAACTCAATTATTACATAACACAGTCTGAAACACTCCAACCCTAGAATAAAAAGGTGTAATTCATACAACACTCGAGATCTTATTTCCCTTGTCTTTTAAGATTCATTTTTACGTGGGCCATGAATTCCCATTTCTTTTTGGAAGAAGATAACACAAAATTGAGGAGGACCCCAAATTTGTCTGACCCAACAGTTTTGCAGGCTACTTTACTGTTCTTTAGTTTATGATTTCCAACTGTAGAGTTTATGCTCTGCTCTATATTGTTTGTTATTCTTTCTTTTATTATTAAAGCCTTTGTTCAATTAAAAAGAAATGTCTGAACAATATGTAAAAAGTGATATACAAACGTTTTCTGAGTGGAGCAGTTGAGGAAGAGTTCTTAACGTCAAAATATAAAAACAACAAATTGCGTAGGGATACCAGAAATTCAGAAGATGACAGAAGTAAATGTGGTAAAAGGTTGCTACAAATTGCATACAGGAACACATTTATTAAGACCTAAATTGCACTACCCTACCCACATCATCCAAGGACACTTTATGATACCAGAAAAACATAGGAACCCCTAAAACCTACAGAGGCCAGCAAGCATCATGGGAAGAAAAGAAAAGGCCCTGCCTGACTGTACATTTTTCTCACAGTCCAGGAAGAGAAACAAAGATATGGGTATTAAGCAAGTAAATTATATGTGCAGGCAGGCTTAACAGACCGACACCCATAGGATTAATACACATTCAATGTGATCAGATCTCCACATCAAATATGATCACCCAACCTCTAGTTTCTTTTGGCAGTTAGTTTGTTTCCAACTCCTGGCAGTCTTATCTCTATATTCATTGATCCATGGTCTTTTAGAGTGCATTTTTTATCTTAATTTTACTTTTCTGAGCAAAAAAAATGTTTTGATCTGTTTTCATTTCTAATTGATTGACTTGTATTTATTTTTATGTTCTTGCAGACAAGATTCCAAGGAAAATGCTGGAAAGTAAATTTAGGCTCGTGGTTTTCTTTTTCCTTTAACTCTTTTTATTTCTTAAGTTTTGAAAATTTATTAGGTGGGTATCATTGTTTTAAATCACAAACATGTTTAGATCATTATGTTTCAATGTATTATTTTTTTTAAAGTACTTTTAGTCAATTTGTGAAATGTTGCCACTGTCAATTAAGAGAATTTGTAGCTGTTATGATTGTTGGTGGGTTTATATTATGGAGAGAAGCTGAAATTTTTGAAGTTGATGTGCTTAGTGAGGTTGGAAAGAAATGAAAAAAGAGACCTGGTATGTACATATGCTTTTGTGTTTTAGACTGTTTTGATGACCATTTTCTTTGACTACCTGCCTTTGTTTTATGTGTTTCTTGCATGTTGCTCTTGGAATAGGTGGGTTGTTGAGCAATTTGCCTACAAGGATCCCAAATAGAGCTAAGCAGGTTTTTGAGTTAGTTTTTCTCACCATTATGGTGGGATCAAGTGTAGGAATAGATTTAGAGCAGCAAATGATGGGGTTGGTCATTTGCCATTTCTCTAGTAATATATTTATCAATTACATTGGCATAATAACTTTGTAACATGTAAAAATACAATGTTTAATACAAAAAAGTTAGTGCAAGGGGTTAAAAACCCCTTTCAAAGATCGAAGGGAATGGTCATTGGCCATGGCCATTCCATAAGGTCGGGTATTTTTTTGACAGCTTAAAGAATGGTCAATAGGCCAAGGCTATTCTTTAAGGTATGTCTCTTGTGTCCCTTACATTTTTTTGTTTTTTATTTAACGTTTAATTTTTGTTTATTTTGATATTAACATTAAAGTTACAAATCAAAATGGAAATAACATAATGGACAATCATAAATCACCCTTATGAAAAGAACACTCAAAATGGACATAATTCACACGGCATTTAACAATACCACCATAATGAAAAGCTAAATGTTTTGACTCGCCACATATTAACATTGTCCACAATAGACAATCGTAAATTACCCTCATGAAAACATCATTTAAACGAGAGTCGTTAACTCACTTTATGAATGCCATTCCCATGACATAATTTCTTAATAATTTTAAAATATACATTTTAACCCACCACATATTAACAGTATTGCAAATGAGAAAATTCTTGCACATAATAAAACACAACAATAATGACATTGTGCTATTTGACCATCACATATAAAGATTATTGCAAAAGACATAACTAATAGCTTTTAAAATATTTTTTAATTTTTATCAATGCATCGCAATAAATTATAAAATATGACTAAATGTAATATAGTTTCTATAACCATCAATATTTAAGTTGAATATTTAAAAGTATGTAAATAATTTTTTTATAAATATAACAAAAAATATGTGTTGTTTTGATGTGTTATGTGTGATATTGTGTTGTTTTGTGTTTGGTGTAGTGTTGTGATGTGTTGTGTTGTGGTTGTCTTAGGTCAATTAGGGGAGGCCATGCAAGCTTCCACCTTCACATGGTTGGTTGGCCTTGTTAGTAGAGAATATTCAAATAAATATTCTTGAAGCTAAGAGAAGCTTGTTTGTAAATATTTATGTAATTTAGCTATAAACAATGTTTTATAAATTTAAGCTAGTTCATATTATATACATGGTGAGATTTTAAAAATAAAGAAAAATATTGTTGCAAAGGTGAAATTCCAAAAATAAATAAACTAGCAATTGCACCTTTGTGCAATGGGTACGCCTAAAGAGGTGTGGAATGTCATTTAGGGAAAAAATTGGTGTATTTTTTGATAAATTTGTGTTGTACATGAGGTTAATTTGTAGACCATTTAGCAAATAATGGTGTTTGCACAAAAAACATCTCAATAGAGAAGTGACCATTTCATATTAATTATGTATCCACTTACAAGGATCAAAACATGACTAAAATAAAACCTCTAAATCAATATGATAATTAACTTCCATTACCAATAAGCTCATGTTATGTTTACAAGAGGGAGAAAAGAAGAGATAGGGGTAGAAAGAGGGAGAGATAAAGGGGGGAAGACTGAGTTAGAGAGAGGGGTAAGGTTATAGAGATAGTGATAGAGATAAATATGAAGATAGAGATGAACATGGAGATGGATATTAAGATAGAGGAGAGGGATAAATAGAGATTGAACAAATAAATATATAGAGAGGGCGAGAAAGGGAGAGATAAAAAGATAAAGCTATAGGAAGTGATATATAGAGGGAGAGAGAAAGATAGAGATAATGAGTGATATATAGAGAGGTGGAGAGGAGATATATAGGGGTAGAGAGAGATGGAGAGATAGAGATATAGAGGTCTAGGAAGAGGGAGAGGGAGTGGGAGGGGGAGATATAGATAGAGGGTGATATATATAGAGAGAGGGATATATGGAAAAGGATAGAGAGCTATATCTCTTTATATATTTATCTTTATATCACTCTATCTCACTATCTATATTTCTCTATATCCCTCCCTCCCTCTTCTTTTATATCTCTCTATCTCTTCCTCTCTATCTCCCTAGTTGTGAAAAGTGCCAAAAACTTCTTATAATTACAAAACTATTTCATTTATAGAGAAAATAATTAATTTTTATTTAGTTATGGTCTTTTAAATATTATAGAAAAATATAAAATAATTGTATGCTAAAGTGACTTATATTTTGAAATCAACATTGATCTTTTGATAAATTTTTTTATTAAAAGAACATTACAATGCAATAAATTATTCTAGAAGTACTTTATTATGAAACTTGAGCCTCATTATTGATAGCTTTCTTTGCATCCTTCAATGTTGATGATTTGTCAAAAACTACATTCATGACCTTGATCATTTCCTACCAAATGGACCTATTTTACTAATTGAACTCCAAAAATTACTTGATTGCTTCATCCAAGAACTTTCCATTAGTAGCCTCAAGCTCAATTCAAAACTTAATAAATCATATTTAAGAATTTTTTTCATTTATGTAAATAAAAATATATGGGCTATTTCAATAGATTAATCTATATGAAATATAACATAATATAGATAATTTGTAATATTTAAAACATTTAGAAAATTACAATGAACATATAAATACATTATTTGAATTGAAATATAATATTTTTTGTTTTCTTATGGAGCTTGATGAATTAAAGGAAAAAATAATTACCTCTTTTACTTTTATTATATATTATATCAAATGAATAAATTAAAATAATAAACTAAATATGAAAATGACCTCAATCGATGTACCCTCTTTTTGGTGGCTACAAAATGAGTGGAATTGGAAGAGAGTTGCATTTAAGGTCTTCAAAATTACTTACAAGTAAAAAGTGTTATTTGCCCCCTCCATGAATCAACTTGGTTATAAAATATCTCCAATTTCAAATTAATGACTATTAAGTATTTGTTTTAAAATAATACAAAATATATTCAATTTATTTCTTTTAGTTAATTATGAATATTTATTACATATAATAATAAATGCTACCTAATGATCACTATGAAGTCTTGTTCTTTGTTCTTTGGTTCTCTATCCTTCCTCTTGCTTCTTTTAAGGTCATTTTTACATCTTTCCTTCAATTTTCTCTTCCTAATAATGGATCATTGAGTGTTATATAAAGATAAAGAGACAGAGAGATAGAGGTAGAGAAAGATATGGATAGAAAGAGATAGAGAGAGGAGGGAGAGAGATAGAGAGTGAAAATAGAGAGATACACGACTCTAGTAAAATTCATCGCCAAGTAAAATTCACCGCGGAAAATTAACCGCATTAATATTTTTTTAATATATATTTGGAAAACTTTGATTAAAAATATTAATGCGATTAATTTTTCGCCGTGGTTAATTTGTCGTAATAGGGAGACAAATAGAGATGTAGAGGGAGATATAAAGATAGAGGTAGAGGGGGAGAGAGAGAGAGAGAGAGAGAGATGTCTAGGAAGAGGGAGAGAGTTGGATGGATAGACAAAAAGAGACATGTCCAAAAATATATGGGGAGGGAGAGATAAAAGAAGAAATATGGAGAGATAGAGATAAGAGGCAAAGAGATATAGATATAGATGTCTAGGAAGAGGGAGAGAGTTAGATGGATAGACAAAAAGAGACATGTCCAAAAATATATGGGAAAAGAGGAAGATAGAGGTAGAGATGAAGAGAGAGATATAGAGAGGGGGAGAGAAATGAGGAGAGAGAGAGGGAGAGAGATAGAGAGTGAAAATAGAGAGATACATGGCTCTAGTAAAATTCACTGTGCAAAATCAACCGCATTAATATTTTTTAATATATATTTGGAAAACTTTAATTAAAAATATATATATTAAAAAATATTAATGCGGTTAATTTTTCGCCGCAGTGAATTGTTGGCGGTGAATTTTACTTGGTGGTGAATTTGTCATGGCGGTGAATTTTCCCATGGTGAATTTTTCGTAATAAGGAGACAAATAGAGATGCAGAGGGAGATATAAAGATAGAGAGAGATAGGGAGATAGAGGTAGAGGGGGATATATATATATATATATAGAGAGAGAGAGAGAGAGAGAAGAAATATGGAGAGATAGAGATAAGAGGCAAAGAGATATATATATATATATATATATATATATATATATATATATATATATATATATATATATATATATGTATATATATCTATATATATATATATATATATATATATATATATATAAGATCTAGGAAGAGGGAGAGAGCTGGATGGATAGAGAGAAAGAGACATATCCAAAAATATATGGGGAAACAAGAAGATAGAGGTAGAGATGAAGAAAGGGAGATATAGAGAGGGGGAGAGAAATGGGGGGAGAGAGAGAGAGAGAGAGAGATGGGAAGAGAAGGAGATATATATAGATACATGGGAAGAGAAAGGGAGAGAGGTAGAGATAGAGAGATAGATAGGGGGACAAGGAGGGAGTGAGGGAGGGAGGGAGAGATAGAGAGGGGAGAGAAACAGGGGAGATACAGAGAGGGGGGAGAAATAGGGGAGATATAGAGAGAGATAGAGATAATTGGGAAGATAAAGAGAGATATAAAGATATATGGGAAGATAAAGGGAAAGAGGAAGAGATAGAGAGATAGATAGGGGGATAGGGAGGGAGTAATGGAGGGAGAGTTGGGGGAGAGAGAGAGGGAGGGAGAGAAAAGGAGAGAGAAAAGAGGGGGGAGAAGGGAGAGAAATAGGGGGAGAGATAAAGAGGATAGAGAAGTAGAGAGATATAGGAGGAAGTGATAGGGAGAGAGGGAGAGAGAGGGGGAGATGGAAGGAGAAAGGAAGATGGTACAAGGATAGATGTTCCCTTGTTTGATATGGCCTTGCATTGAAAAACTCATTTAAAATATCAATGAGTTCTCAGATAGGTCTTGTGTGATACCCTCAAAAGAATTCAAAGAATCAATCTCTAGTTTTCCATCTAATTCATCATCAAATCTCTCCCTAAGCTCCTCTTCTTATCCAAGATATAAACACTTGCATGTCCATTAATTGAGTTGTTGTATTTATCTATTAGTACAGTTTGAGTGAAGAAGAAGAGACTAGATGGATACTAACTTTCAAATTGGGATCCAAGGGTATTCTATATCCATCTATTTGCATTAAATGGAAAAAAAGGGTTACTTGGAGGATTAGATAGCAAATCCCTTACTACACTTGGTAAGTCATGAGCCAAAAGGAAAACAAATGTAAAATCAACCCCTAAAACTAATTTATACTAATGATTATCCAATCCAAGATGGGAAGAGATTGACATTATAGACAAGAAGTTGTCACTAGGTAGGTCTTCTTCACATAAGACATAAGACATCACCCAACATACACCTTGAAAAAAAAAATTAATTCTCAATGCATATTTGACATTCTTTAAGACCATCAAAACTAACAATATGTTAAAAAATTATGCCAACTAACTAATCTGGTTAAGTAGGGTAAAAACCTCTTATAAGCAAAACTTTCGATTATAATGGAACCATGATTTTCTGCCTAATATGACTTATTAGGCTTTTGGTGTGCTTGGGCACAATCTAAGAAAGGATGCTAATTCCACTTGACGCCTTCCTCTCTGCGAAAATTGCTCCAAAAGTTCGCTTTACACGTCATCCTGTCTTTTCTTGCCATCCAACTTTTATAGTGCTTGAGCACAATAAAGAGGATCAAAGCTCCACCAATATGAGTTTGACGGGCCTTTGAGGTACTCAGTGACAATGAAACATCGCTGCACAACAATGATCGGGCTTTTGAGATGGATAGGGGGATGGAAATCTTGTCATTGGAATGGCCATCGACTTTGTAGGTGAAAACAATAGAAACCCCTGCAAATCAAACCGAACAGAAGTCTTCACCATTTCCACTTAAAGGTCATTGAGCTTTCAGGCCAAGGGTACAATAGTATTAAAGTTCCCGCAATATAAAAAAAAGAGATCTCTACTGTGCAAGCCCAAGAGGAATCACCACTATTTCCACTTCAAAGATTTCTCAAGCTCGAATGGTTGTCCATTACACCATTTCTCAGATGGTATGTCCATGGAAGTCCGCGAGCATGAATCTAGGGTGAAATATTACCTTCGAAGGCTCTGGCTTTCACCATTGCAAACACAGTTTGATTTCCAGCCAATCAAAATCCTTATGAAATCAGAAGTGTGAGCCATTGAATGATTGGTAAACGATAACTGGCAAATGAAAACTGATGAACGGATGAGATGGACGTGATCGTCTTGCATCCCTTTAGAGCTCTGCCCGCCGTTGATGGGAAAAAAGGAGGACGTTCACTTCACATAAGAAACTCCTTCAGCGTAATTAACAAAAATAATTGAGTAGTATCCTTCTAATTGCTATAGTTATATGTCATAAAACTCAATATTTTTACAAATATCTATAATTTGGGATTTCTTCTAATGAAAATAATTTATTAAGAATGATCCTTATAAGATAACTTTTGCATAATAGTTTTAATAAATTTTATTTTAAAGTCTAAACATAGAAAAGTATTTTAAAGACTATATGTATTGTTGGATGGCAAGAAAAGATAGGATGAGCTGGTGGTAGAGTGCTATAAGTGTTTTTCAGACTAGGTAAGTGAAGACCTACTCCAAGTCTATGAGGAGGCCTTAAGCACCGGGTCTTTGGGTAATAATATCAACAAAAGGATAATCAAGCTCCTGCCCAAGGGGGGATAAAACCCTCATTAAGAATTGGAGACCAATTACTCTCCTGAACATGTCTTATAAGATCTTAGCATAGGTTTTAGCTCTGAGACTGACTGATATCTCCCAAAATTTGTCAACAACACTCAAATTGGCTTCATTAAAGGTAGATACATTCTTGAAAACTTGATCACAAGCTGGGAGGCTATGCAGTGGGCCAAGGTGTCATAGCAAAAGGCTGCCAAGATACTCCTAGACTTTGAAAAGGCATATGCCATAATAGAATGGGATTTCTTGAGAAGCATCCTTCGAGCGTTTGCGTTCCCCACCCCCTTTTTTTGTAAACTAGTGAACATCCTTCTCAAAGATGCTAATGCACACGTGGATGTCAATGGGTCGCTCTCTGAAGAAGGATTTACTCAATGTTTAGTTTGCAGATGATACTGCTCTTTTCCCAATTCTTGAAAAGCAAAATATAGAATCTTTAATGTTGAAGTTAGAGTTTTTTTTGCCAAGCATCTAGGGAAAGAATCAACAAGTCCAAATCTGTTGCTTTAGGATGGGATTCCAACCCACCAGAGTGGTTCAAAGAGTTCAGTTTTCAGTGGGGAGGGCCTGACCTCCAAGTGAGATACCTTAGTATTCCATTTGTTGTTGACCCCAACCTTAAAGAATTGTGGAACTAGATCAAACGTAAAATAGAAAAGAAACTGGAGGGTTGGAACAATCAGTACCTCTCCTTGGCAGGGAGGATACAAGTGTGTCAAAAAATCTTGTCCTCATACAACATATACTTTGCCTCTGTGTCGTTCTTTTGCAGCTACTAGGTTAATGAGATACTGAAGAAAATAAGGAGCTTCCTGTGGTACGATGGAAAAGGGAAAAGGAAGAGACATGTTGTGAAGTGAGAATGGTGTTACATGGATAAAATGCAAGGTGGCTTAGGCCTGAAAGATCTAAGACTACAAGGTATTGCCTTGGCTTCCAAATGGATTGTGAAAGCTCTAGAAGGAAATGAGCCTTGGAAAGTGTTAGTGAGTAACAACATCAGAATGGCAGCCCCTAAGCAAGCAAAAACATGAAAAATGCTTCCCTTGAGTGACAATCTCATGAGAAAATACTCAATGTCCCTAGCTGGGTCAGTGGTTTTTACGAGCCTCTAGAAGGCTTGGAAGTTAATCAAACATAATGCCCAGTTCAAATCCAATGATATAACCCTTAAAAACAATTTCAAAATGCCAATGTTTGAGTTCCATATGGTGGAATGCATACCATAAAGATAAAACCCTCACTTTGATGCAGGGCTTCTCTCCAAGGAACTGGAACAAAAAAGACAAAAACTTTCAGAAACATTGTGATTGAAGGGAAAAAAAAAAGTTGGACTAGACTAGCGGTTGAGTTTGACCTACCTACCTTTAATTTTAGGACATACTCCATGCTGGCAAAAGCCTGTAGAGATGCCAACTTCCCTTTGGACACTAGAAGGATCTTTGACCCGATCGATGATATAATTTGGAAGGATGGGAGGCCTATCTCCAAACTCAAAGCAAAAACCATTTATAAAGACCTATCTTGTGGTAATTCTATCTTTGTGTATTTAAATTGTTGTTGGAACATGGATTTAGATTGTAAAATGTGGCATAAAATTCTAACTGATGTGTGGTGCAGCAGTCTTGAGCCAAAGAAGGCATGTTTCAGGTGGCTTGTCCTCCTCCAAAGAATCCCTTTTAAATCCAATTGTGATGATGTTGACATTTGCAATATGTGTAGAACTCCTGAATCGGTAAAGCATATTCTCTTTGATTGTTTGTATGCTAAGGAAATCTGGAAACTATTTCAGTGGAAATATGGAAATTTGAGATAACAATGATAAACTTCTTTGGAAATATGTGTTAATGTTTGATAAAAAAATGAGTAAAGAATGCAAAATTTTCTAGCTTTTACTATCTACAGAAATAATGTGGCACAACTGGAAAGCAAGGAATGATGAAAATTTCAAAGATGTTAGGAGGTCCCTTACCGAGTCTTCTAAGAGACTCACCTTTCTTTATGTTGCTTTGCAGGTTTCACTACACATTGAAATCTCACTACCAAAGTTCACAAGCCTAATCAGAGACAGATCAATAAGGATTAGTAAGGCAGAAGTCAAGTGTGGCCACGCTTGTCAACTCAAGGGTTCACATTGAAATTTTTCTGAAGGCTATTAATGAGTTCCAAAGGGACTTTAACGTGATGGTAGAGGTACATGGAAGGCATATGGGACCTTGTCAAGCCAGGAAAATGCAAAGTGATGCTCAATCAATGGTTGATGAAGCTGAAAGTGGACAGGTTGAGGACGGGTTCAACAGGAATGAGGAGGAGAATACTAGCATGGTTGTGGATGGTCACTAGCAATCTTAACAGCTATCAATCTTTTGTCATTTTTCTTGAAGATAATGAAAATCCTCTCCAGGGATGAATTCCAGCTCACGATTAGCATAATGTTACAGCTACAGCCACATATATAATGATATTACAGATATAGTCAACATTAATTTTGATGTATAGCATATGTAATGATGTTTAAGACTCAGTATTCATAGTGGTGCCTTTACTATGGCAAATTTTGTAGCTAATATGGGCATCTACTAAAACATAATGTACAGTTTCTCAAACTATCTTTAATATAAAAAAAAAGAGTTGTTTTTTTTTTAAACTCAAATTTTATACATTTTGACTTGTCACATATTAATACAACATTTAGAACATAGTAATGAACTTACTCATTTTATGAATTCAAATCACATGACATAATAGCATCTACATAATTATAAAATATGTATTTTGACCCATCACATATTAACAATATTGCAAATGACAAACTTCTTGCACATTATAGAACCTCTTACAAATCCGTAGAGACATTTCCTTGTTTGACCATGACATATCAAAATTATTGCAAATGACATAACTAATAGCCTTTAAAACCTCAAATTAATTTTTAGATTTTATCTGTGCATCATTTTTTTAAAATGTGCTAAATTAAAACCATCAATATTTAAGTTGTAGATTTAATAGTGTGTAAATAATTTTTGTATGAATAAATAAAATGTATGTGTTGTGTTATGTTTTATGTGATGTTGTGTTGTGTTGTTGTGTTTTATGTGATTTTGTGCTGTGTTGTTGTGTTTTATGTGATGTTGTGTTGTTTTGTTGTGTTTTATGCGATGTGATGTTGTGGTTGTCTTAGGTCAATCAGGGGAGGTCACACAATCTTCCACAAAACGTGAGCAAGTTCTATGGAACATGAAATATGTTATTTGTCTACTCTCTCCCTGTCTTTCTCTCCCTCTCCTTTATCTCTATCTATCTATCTATCTATCTATCTATCTATCTATCTATCTATCCATCTATCTCCCTCTCCCTCTCCCTCTCTATCTCTTTATCTCTCCCTCTCTTTTATCTTTTTCTCCCTCTCCCTCTAGATTTTTTTCTGTCACCAAAAATTTGTCTCTCTTTTATTCTCTCTCACACACACATAATCTTTCTCTCCCTCTCCCTCTCCCTCTAGATTTTTTTCTCTCACCAAAAATTTATGTCTCTCTCTCTCTCTCACTCTCTCTCACACACACACTCTTTCTCTCCCCCTCCCTCTCTATCTCTCTTTTCCTCTCCCTTTATCTCTTTATCCTCCCTCCCTCTATATATCTCTCTTTTCCTCTCCCTTCATCTCTTTATCCTCCCTCTCTTTTATCTCTCTCCCTCTCCCTGTCTCTATTGAATTATCCCTCAATCTCTCTTTAGATTGTGTTGTGAAACCTTATTATGAGCTTCGTGATCCAATATTCACATTCTAACATTTTTATTTACACAAGATATCAAAATATAAATATGTCTTACTCTCATGCCACAACAAACCCAAATAGTTTTGCTCCTAATTTTATTAGTTTTCATTTCAATTAATGATAATACAAACTCTAGCTTTGACCATGAGATCACACTACATATCTCTCACTCCCAAATGGGATCTCGATTAGCATGCCTTGGTAATTATTAAAAAAATTGACAAGGTGAGAACATATTTAGTATCATTATGCCACCAAATTCTTAATAATCATTTTCAAGAAAGGTCTTGAGATTATTTAAAGGCTTTTGCATATTATTCACAATGATATCCTAGCCTTAATTTCTTGCCTCGAAAGAAATAATGACTCCTAGTCTAATGTGACTAGTAAACATATGTCCATGTCCATTTCATTTATACTTTCCATATGTTCAATGCATATATAATCACTACTCTACAAAATATAGATTGATGCATGCTTCATCTTCTAGATTTGCCTCGCCTTCACATGCCATGCAATATGGATTTCTTGGTAGGCACCTTGGAACCTCTACCATATTTGGTTCACATATCTTCTCTTGCAAGCTTTAACTTATTCTAATGTAGGTATATTTTCTAGTATCCAACTCCCTTTGCATAAAACAAAGCCTATAATCAACCAACATATACATAAAATGTAGGACACTCTCAATAGTAGCTTGCCTTGCTATCCACCTCTTCTACTTAACCTCTCATCCCACCATACTACCATTGTAGCCCTCTATCCTTATACATCCTTGCTATCCTGATTCCTACTAGCTTCTAGGTGCCTCACTATGAAAAGTAAAAATTCCAATGGTGATCTGTAAACACGTGTTCATCTTTACAACCCTATGTAGTAACTACTTTTCTAGACTAGTTGCTAGCAAAAACCTTCTCATAATTGTTGAAATCCATCGCACTATATTGATTTTTCTCACTTCTTGATCATTCAATAAATTCTTTAGATCATGGTGATGTCACTGATGGAGGGTTCAGAAAGAACAATCCAAACTGTGCAGCTTAGAGTCAACACAACAGTGTAATGTCCCCATTTTTTTGGCTTGATGTTGCTTGTGGTTGTTGGGTTCCTGGATTCAGTGGATTGAGAGAAATAAGGGAAGAAAATAGTTAAATTAATTATTTGTAAGGTTATTAAATAAATAAATATTTTAAAGTAACCTTATATTTAATAATTTAATAAAGTAACTAAAATAAATATTATATTATAAAGTCAAATAAAAATAAAATATATCTTTTATCCCACATTGGCAAGGGAAGTGTTTGAGCTCTCACAAGAAAAGTATAAAAGGATCATAAGGGGCTCATTTGTGATTATCCAGGAATTTTTATTTGAATTGAAGACTTTTGGTGGTGGAGAAGCCAACTAGGGTTTCATCCATTGGAGGACCTTTGGGGAGGAAAACCCTCATTGGTTTGCAATTTTCAGGGTGTGAAATATCATCTGAATTATTGCAACAGATTGGAGGAGTTGCTTCAGACTTCTCATTGCATCAAATTGGTGACCAAAGGCCAATTTTGTGATTAGTTGATTTGGATAGCTTGCATTTTCAGTTGAAGAGTCCATTAGTATTTTTGCATTTGCAGATTGAAGATCAAGTAGAAGGAGTTTTGCATTATTATTACAGTCATCTAGTCTTGTTGTTGTAGGTGTCCTCAAAAAATTAGAATAGCATTGTATTGAACCACATTTGTAAAGCCAAGAGTCTTGGCTATTGTGATTAGCATTGTGTTGGAAAGGAAAAAACAATGAAGGATTCATAAGTTGCATGCAATATGTTTGGTGTAATGTCAATTTATTAGCATTCATTTCCAACATATTAGTTTGTATGTCAAGTGTTTGTAAAAATGCTACTTGGCTATAGGTGCATATGCCTCATGTAGAATTCATGTATATGCATTCTAAAAGATAAAAGAATTGCATTATCATTCTTAGATCATTGCTTAGACATTGTAGTGGTAATTTTCAAGCATATAAACTTATTAAAGATCATTGGAGGACAAGCAAGCAAACTAAAAAATATAGAAATAGTAAGATAAAGGGTTGTTTTCCAAGTGTTTAACAATATTCCTTGAGGCCCTAATAAGAGAAATAAGGTCAGAAATTACTAGGAATATCGGTGGTTTCCAAAGGTGTGAGCATTGTCATTTTGGTCTATCCTTCTCCCTTTAGGTGAAAAACCTAAAGTGTTAGAAGGCTCTTAGCTACCAAGATCTTGCTTCACTTTTAATGAATCTAACATTACTTCCTTAAGGCAAATTTGCAACCTGGATATTAAAAAAAAAAAAACACAAGAAAGTATTATGTAAATTTGAATCTTTATTGAATTAGCAATCTTACATGCATCATATGCCTCATGGGTGAATAACCAAGGCTCACACGCTTGCCACAAGGGCATTCAGCATTACAACTAGCCAAAGGCCTTATTACAGTCCCTCAAAGGGCAAATCAAAAATATCTAAGCTCTAATCATGAGATTCCTAATTAAGTAATTTCCTTCCTATGAATTATAAATGATTATAAATATGATTCTCTAGCTCCAACAAAGGTCTGTTTTAGCCGCAAGGGTTTACAAACCCGATGAATGATCAATGTGAAGGTTGGGCTTGAAAATATGGAAGATAATATTTCATGAAATGAAATGACTTGCGAATCTCCAAGATAGATCCCATTGGACCCCAAAATTCTTGTATGGCATCTCATTAAGCTCCACATGTATTAGAATAGGTCCACACTAAAAAATCTGGACCAGGTTGGCCCCAAATGCTCTGGCAATGAATTACAGTGAAATTATGAGAGCGATAACTTTCTGAAAACAAATACAAATGATCTAGAATTTGGATATGTCGTAGATGACCTCGTGTAGATGCTATATCCTACTTTGTGAGCTGAGACGTAGTAAAGTAGTGGAATGTAGAATGGAATGCTAAAATTTCTATAGACTGAAATACAAGAAAGGAAATGTTTTTGGTTGATACAAGATTGCTTTACAACTAGGGATGCTCCTGTATCAGACACCCGAGGTTGGAAGAAAAGTGAGTCCCTCACTTTCTAGGGCCTAGAGGAAAACCAAGACAGTCCACCTCAGCCTCAGAAATCCAAGATAAATCCTCCACTAGTCTGCCTTTCCACTTCACCGGATATTCCTTGTACTTGTTGTTCCTAGTGCTCCTTTCGGTTCTGGTATCCAAAATATGCTCAATCTCCTCTTGTGGTTGATGTGGTAACTTCCCCTTCAAATTTGTTTCATTGCTACATCACTTGACTATCCTTCATGGTACTCATAGATATCTGCAACATTGAAAACATATGATATACCCAGTGTCTCTGATAACCCCACTTCATATATATTTCTAGAATCAAACTTCCTTATAATCTTACAAGGTCCAAACTTCCTCATCTTCAACTTATTGTATGTTCCAACTGGAAACATCTCCTTAGATATACCATTACTTCATCTTCAACAACAATTTCCTTATGTCTTTGGTGCTCGTCTTCCTTCTCCTTGTACTTGTTGTGCCCTCAACACATACATGCCCCATTTGGAACGAAGACCCTCTCTCTCCTTTTTTGCCTCGCTGGGTCACTTCTGCTGCTACCTCGTTTTGTGTTTGGGATGGTCAATGAGCTTTAGAGAAGTCATCTTGAGTTGACCATGCTTCGCACCCTCAAATTTTCAAGGCTCTAGGCCTTTGTGGAGTACCCTTAGTTGTTTGCTTTCGCTTCTCAAATTGACATCTTTGAGGCCTGGCGGGTTCGCCCCTTCGGGCCACACCGCGCGGGTTTCCTTCACCCTGCGGCCGTTTGAAGTGGCCTTCATCCATTGGTTGTCCGCCCATCGGGACCTAGGTGATTGTTTGTCGTTTCCCTTACTGTCGACTGATCAAACAGCCAAATG
Source organism: Sequoia sempervirens (assembly GCA_007258455.2). Classification (NCBI taxonomy): domain Eukaryota; kingdom Viridiplantae; phylum Streptophyta; class Pinopsida; order Cupressales; family Cupressaceae; genus Sequoia; species Sequoia sempervirens. The sequence goes on along the minus strand of VDFB02280336.1, from coordinate 146,091 downwards.
CTAACCACAATCCAGCTGTCAAACCCCGAGCTTCTCGCGAGAATTTTCAATGATCATTCACCAACCGCCACGGCCTCCGTATGATCATTAATGAGGTGGATTAAATGCACTATTTTCTATAAATAGCCAACTCTCAGCTGTCATTTTCACCTGTCAGTTGATTAGAGATGAGTTAGAGAACCCTCCAACACCGCCTTCATGCTTGCTAAGTTTCATCGCCACTTCGAGATCTTTGCTACCTACTTGCACGCTTTTATTCATTGGGTTTTAGAGGTTAGTTTTCCACCGCGTACCTTGTTGAAGTTTTCCTCATTTTTTTATGAAAAATTGCTAAATCTAAGGGGAGAAAACTTTATAATTAACTAAAACAAACTAAGGCACACAAAACCCATAATGTAGAATCTTGATAAACTTCAAAGATCACCCTGTGCACCTCGTGCAGAACCTAGGCTCCCCGCCGCTAGTCATCAAACAGGGCTTTCACCTCCTACGGGCCCACCCCCTCACCGTCGTTGTCACTGGCTTTAAAAACAAATTAAACTTAACAATGACAAATGACCCCATTGGGTCCTCCTCGACGGGATGCTCCTTCTACTTAGGACTTGGTTGAAATTTACAAACTGAAATGCGGGTCCGTCGACCCTCTCGGGTCCGCATCCGCGGGTCTCTGCCTCCAAAATTCCTCCTAACTTCACCGTTTCAAACGGCTAATCGAGCACAATTTTCTGGTGTGTCAGTCCCACCCATCGATTGACCAATGAACTCAAACTTTGCCAAAACCTTAAGTCTTAGTCCACCACAAGTCCCTCCTTGTGGACTTCCGCTTAGGGAGTTGTGTCATTTCAAACGACTTTCATAGCTAGTCTTCCCGCTTGTTGGACCTGGTCCATGTCTCCACCATCTAAGTTGAGGAGCACCAAATCTAAAAAGATGAAGTTCTCTGCAGACTTTCGCTCCCCTTTCACCGATTCGTGAACAACTATCCTAAATAGCGAAACCTTCGCGTCTGCCCAACCAGCGGGTCCTGAGCCTATCTTTGCCGACCAATTCCATTTGCACTCCAAAGCGATCAAGTATGGACCTCTTTGCGGGTCCCTCCTAGCGGACTTCCGTCCGCGAACAGTCGTAGTGAATCCACCGTCCTGAACGGCTCCTGATAGCCGGCATTCTGCCCTCCGGGTCCCTAGTCCTCAATGTCTGCTCATATACAATGAAATGGTTAAGTTTTGAGCCTCAAGCAGGTTTCTTCTGTCGGGTTACCATCTGCGAGACTCCATCTTGGTCTCGCCATTCTTAAATAGAAAATAATCCACGCCCGCTCGCTACTCAGGACTTGACCTTCCAATCGCCTTTGGACTTTCCAATGATAAATGAATGAAATTGAGGCCTTCCACAGACCCGATGCCACAGGTTTCTCCACTCGGGCCATTGTTTGAACTTCGTTATTCTAAATGGTTGCACCTTAGCATCCACCCACTCCCTCTGACCCACGATGACTTGAATATTGAGCAAGTTGCACTGACCGCCTTTTGAAGCCACGAGTCTCGCCCTTAGGAACTTTTCTTATGGACTGTTGTCTCCCCAATGTCATTTCCACGACAAACCCTAAACATCCAAACTACTCCCTGATTCTGCTTGTCCAAACAATGCACTTAATGACCTTGAAACATCAAAGTGACCTCGACCCATGTGCTAAAATAGAGTGACCTCCTCGATGGACCACATATCAACCAAATCTGAAGGCAGGTTGGGACAACTGGACCACTGTGCCCTGATTATCGTCCCTCCTGTAACTGCTCCAAAACAACCATCAACCCCTGGAAGTCCGCACCCCTAGGCCCGCCTTGTTGAAATTCCCTCCTGCAAAAGGTCAATGTTGATCCAAAAGATATGTTAGGATTCTTAAGTAATGAATTATCTAATCTAACATCATTTCATGGGATTTTGGCTAACTTTTCCCATTGTTTTATGCTTGTATGTGCTTACCTCTTTCTCGCTCGTAGGATATATGGAACCAGGTGCAAGACCCTCGAAGGCGGTCGTAAAGAAAAACAAAGGAAAGAAGTCAACCAAATCACCCTGAGGTAAAGAGGACAAAGACCAAATGGAATACAAGTTCCAAGGGGAACCCCTCAACTCCAAGGTCACTATAGCTTGGAAGGAAGTCTCAGATACAAACATCAAACATGTAGATATTGATGAATTCAAGCAAAGGGTCTGGATCAACCCCACCATAGAAAGTGCGAGAAAGATCAGAAGCAGTGGATTGGCTAAGTCTACCAGATTCCCACCAACCCTCATTTCTCCCGAGCTTGTAATGGCCTATAGGGAGGCATATCAGCCAAAATCTAGAACAATAGTAGATGGAGATGGGAATGTTTTGGCTGACTTGTCTGCCAAGTCAATAGGGAAGACCTTCCATATCCCTACCTTTGGGGAGATGGAGGAAGCAACCAAGTAAGATGGTAAGGAGATGTGGGATGAACACCCCCCAAGTGAAAAATACTTATCAATCAATATTGGTTAAAAGAGAAGAGGGGTAGTGCAACTAAGGTGCCCTAGGAGCTCTTCTGCAGTGACTTCTACAAGGATTACCATGACTTGGTAACCTTATTGAGCAGAGTCATGGGCCTTCCAACTGTAGCCTACTTCCAGGAGTGGATGTTATGCTTTGTGGAGGAGATCCTCTGAGGCAAAACAAAGTTTTATTGGGCAGGAATAATCAGCAATTGCCTACACAAGCAATTTGTAGCTATAAAGAAGACCTCATGCTTCTACATGACTTCATACCTTGTCTATTTGTTGGTTGACAAGACACAGTATAGGGGATTATTTGTGGCACCAAATACAAAACCAGGTAGGGAATTAAAGGTCTATGACAAGTGCCCTCAGCTTCAATACAGGAACTTCAAGAGGGATTATTGAAAAGTCAATGACGCTTTCATAGGTCATATTATCAGATTGCTCGAGGGTGACTTCGAAAGAAGAGTCTCCCATAGTGCTAATGCCTTCATTCACCAATTCGCCTTCTTGTTCGTACAATTCCCTAAGTTTACATACATTAGAGCTGAAGGTTTCTCGAAGAAACCATACAAGTTGCCTCGGTATCCAAATGACCGGATAGTATTGTTGGAACTCTCTCAGCATTTGCGACATGCACACGCCCTCTTAAGCAACAAACATAAGGCAGGGATTCCTTATACCCTCTCCTTCAACCAAGGGATGTACGAACTCCACACATCTCAATGTGCAGACAATTCAGATAAAGAACTCGTGGAGTATCACCTAAAGTTCCACACTGCCCGGCCGTGAATGGACCCTTATGGAAAACTTAAGAAGATGGTCGCAACTGAATACACCCATTTGCATAATGTTGAGGACTTTTGGGCTAACTGCAAGGATGACAATCAAATGCGAATGAGGCACTACATGCACATGACCATGTAGCTCATTAAGAAGGTCAACTTGTTCCCTATGCCAGACCAGGTAGTAGAAGATGAGAATACGGTGATGGACCCTCGGTATAATGTGGTTGCCAATCTATCATTGTCACTGATTGATTGGAACAAACAAGAGGTCGATGACCTCGATATTCTAACAAAGCCCATTGAGGCTAGGACCAAGGAATGGATTGACGAGCAAATTTCTCAATTGAAGCAATAAGGAATCACCCTGACCTATGGAGAGCTTGAAGATGAATCGGAAAGCAAAACTGACAGTGGGACAGTTGCTGCCCCAACTAGAGAAACTTTGAAATCTCCTGCAACCACTAGGTTGAGGAAGAGGAAAGAAATGGCTGAAAGTCAGCCCAAGCCTAGGGTGTATGTCAGAAAAGCAGTAGAGGGTGAATCCTCCAAGAGACTGAAGACATTAGGCATGCCCACCATCCAAGAGGACCCTCTCCATGAAGGAGAAGAGATAGAGGTTGAGCAGCCAAAGTCTCTACCTGTTGCATCCATTCTTGCAACCACTACTGCTAGTGTTGCTATTGTTGCAACTACTCTACCTACCTCTCAAGCGATGGTTGCTACTTCCCCGCCTGCAATGGATATCTCCGTCCACCTTGCTTCCACTCCTCCCACTACGCAAGTAATGATAATTGACTCTTTTTCCACCACTACCTCTCCACTCTCCTCTTCCTCCATGTCTCTGACAACATCACTCCCACTGGCTACAGCGACGATGCTAATGCTCGCTCTCTCACTCCCGGAGGCCTTCTCTTGCCATATGCAAAACATTCCTACGGAGCTATCTGGGGTGTTGATGAACCCAACCATACAAGCTACCTTGGCACAAATTGTTGCCAATCTTCCTATCCATACTCCTCCAACTGAACCACCAAAAATGAAGGCCACCATGGAAATATCAAAAGATTTGGAGAGACAAGAAAGGGAAGCTACAAAAGAGATGGAAGAGGAAGTAGATGATTACCATGAGCACCCCAAGTACCAGCATGTGACAATTGATAAAGTGGTGCACGAGGGAGAAGAAACATAGTCATCAAAGGAGGACACTGAGGAGCCAGGTGTCAAATATATTGTAGAAACCTTTGACACAGAGTTAGAAGAGGAGTTGGCTCAACAACTCAAAGGTGTTGGGGAGGAAGTAGAGAGGCAGCCTTTTGACAAGGAGAAGAACGTTGAAGAGGAAATGGAGGAAGATATTGAACTTCCAACTGGGGAGCATGACAAAATCCCCAAACATGATGAAGAAATGCCTCTTTCCGAAGAGTAGCAGGAGAAAGAAAAGGAGGAGCGAGAAAAGAGCCTCGAGCGTGATGAAGAAGTGCTGCCTCAGCGTGAAGAAGAAGAAAAGAAAGAAGAAGATAAACCTGGAGAATAATTTGAAGCCCATAAGAGCCCAAAAATGAAACATCCTGAAGAACACGAGCATGGGCATGATGAAGAAGAAGAAGAGAAAACTGTTGAAGGGGAGGACAGCCCCAAAGAGCACATAATCACCGAATCCCCATAGAAGGAAACAATATTTATCTAGGATTCTGATGAAGAAGGAGAAAAGACAGAACAAGAAGCTCCAGGTGATAAGGTGATTGAGATCCAACATGCCCATGAAGAGGAAGGTGGTCATGAATCAATAAGGGGAGAATCTCATATACCTGAGTGGCTTGAGAAATAGTTGGAGAAGAAAACCCCAACCCTAAAGGATCCAAGGGCAAGGCTAGAGGCCATCTTGGCTCGAGCCCAAACAAGCACGAAGAAAGAAAAAGCCAAAGGTCAGATCTCAACTGACAATGGATGCATTCGGATCTAGGACCGTGCAAATAGCCACTCCAGTCGTGGGAGGAGGAGTAAGCTACAATGTCTCTACCCTCAATTTGGGAACAATGACAAGAGAATAGAAAATTGATCATCTCCAGGGGTCTGTTGCCACTATCGTGCATCAAATGAATAAAGATAAGACCTCTAAGGAGGAGTTGAAGGCATGGGTGGTTGATTTGACAACATATATTTAGCAGTGGTCATCAGTAGAAGAACTCCCCACCACATCCTCGACGCCACCACAATTGTTGTCCAAGGACCACATTGATCAGCTAGAGAAAAGAAAGAATTGGACAAAGGCCACAGAGGATTGGTTTAGACAAGTCCTCTACAACAGAAACATGGGAATAAACCGTACGGTCAGGACAACCAATAAATTCCTGGAGTTGCAAAGAGTGCTCGAGGGAATAAGGAAATTCTACACTGACTTCCCCGAGTTATATAGGATCACGTACCCCAAACTTGAGGCTATCCTCAAGGTACCTAATGGATCCTAGGAAAAGGAGTTTACTTTGGTAAAAGGTGACCATTGGCTCATGGAGATGTGGAAACTGAGCCTTGACCACGGAAAGGAGGTGTTAGAACAAGTGCTCCATGAGGTGGAGCTTGAGATTGATTAGATCAAGGAAGTCTGGGTTGCTTATGAAGAATACATAAGGCTGATGACAAACTTTGATGTGCTCGTCGTCGAGTTAGATCTAGAAAAGATAAAGCCCTACTTTCACAAGAAGATGGAAAACGGGACCGCGGATGCACTAACGTTGGATTTCATGGGTTTTGCTACTCGAGCCTTCGCTCAATCCAAGCAGGTGATTAAGAATGCACATAAATATGATAGGTACTGGGATGACCTCACAAAAAAATCCAGAAAATTCAACTTCCAGGTGATCCAATTGGATATATTGGAGTGGGATAAGCTCCAAGGATTGATTGGAAAGTTTGTGGAGTACGCCACCTTAAAGAGGAATGAAGGACTTCCTGTGATTGATGATGAATTCTTTACAGTGTAGCTATAGCAAAAGGAAATCAGCAAAAGACAAAAGAGCTATAGTGTTGCCACAAGAAGACAAATTAGGCTAAAGACAAAATGTAATTTTAAATTGTAATATATTTGGGGGTAGGTGAAACCCTAATTTGTAGTGAATCTTGGCCACACAATGCAAATCAATCTTTTCCATTCATTCTACTTTTTGGACACTATAAATAGGGGGTCTCCTCTCATTTTCAAGAGAGAGTTGAGTTGTTGTAAAGGCATGCTGCTGAAATTTTAATAGAATTTCATTGGCTTTTGGTGAATTCTTGAGTTTTAGTTGCATGTTACATGGTTCTTCTCATGCTGCTGAAATTTTAATAGAAGTTCATTGGCTTTTGGTGAATTCTTGCGTTTTAGTTGCATGTTACATGGTTCTTCTCATAGTTAGTTAATTTGAGTAAATTTACTTTGTTGTTTTGCATGTTTTAGCTTGCTTTAGTAGATTAGTTAATGTTGTTCACTGATTTTGAAGAATTTTGTTGTGTGTTGGCAACCTTCCTTGTCCATACTTTTTATTGTTTATTGATGATAAATAGTTGTGTAAAGTTAGTTTGGGCATAAACTAAAAGCTACTCTAAACTTCTATCTTTTATTCATGCCTATGGTGAATGAATGGTTGAATATTTGTAGTCCTTAGAAGCTTTCACTAATTTCATGATACTGTGAGGTAATCTGGTTAAGTGAAATTTAGTTTTAGGAAGGTTGTCCACAGCAGGGTCCTCCATGATCACTATTCACTACTAGTTTCAGATCTAGGAACTTCTTCTCCTCCCCACCCTTTTTTCTTTTCTTTTTTTATAAATAACCTATGCTTTAAGGTTCATTGCACATTGTAAATCCAAATCTCAAGCTGAAATAAGAGTTTAATACTGTTGTTTGAACCTGCAGCAATTGCACATTAACTTCCCCATCTCAAGAACTCCATTTTAAGATCCGACTTCCTTCCAGCCTAACTCTATAAGTCTGCCCTGTGATTACCAGCAAAATCACATTGAAACAACTAAGAGATTCCAAGCACGTCATGACCTAACACCTGAGAGACCTTGGGGTGATTTTCAACAACTTGTTGTTGGAGATTGCCTTTCAAGAGAGGTAGTGCACCTACACACTGCCTGTGTTGAGAAAGTGCTAAAACACCCATCAATAGTACTTACTTTTCATTTCTTCCAAGTGCTTCCAAAATTGATTATGCAATGTTTCCATGAATCCTACAAATTCTTCTTCCTCCACACTCTTCTTATTCTCAATACTGATGTCTTTTAGCTCTGCAACTCCACTGGGATGTACTCCTGTGACAATCTCAAATGGTGTCTTCCATGTACTCCAATTCACTCAATTATTGTATGCAAATTTTCCTTGCAGTAGAACTATGTCCCAATTTCCTATCTTCTCACCAACCAAACATCTCCACAAGTTACCCAAACTTCTGTTCACCACCTCTATCTGTGGGTGATATGCTGAATTGAACTACAAGTATGTCTTCATCTTCTTACACAATGTTCTCCAAAAGTAACCAATGAACTTGGTGTCCCTATCTAAAACTATACTCCTAGGTAATCCATGCAATCTCACAATCTCCTTGAAGAATAATTCAACAACATGCACAACATCATTAGTCTTCTTGCAAGGAACGAAATGTGTCATTTTAGAAAATTTGTCCATTACTACCATTATAGAATCACGTCCTCTTTGTGTTCTTAGTAATCCCACTATGAAATCCATTCTTATATCTCCCCAAGGTCTCTCTGGTACTGTCAAAGGTTTGCATAATCTAATATTCTGACTACTCCCTTTTGCTACTTGAAAAATTCTACAATTCTAAACATACTTCCCCACATCCTTGTATATCTATGGCCAAAAATAGTGTTCACTCACCAACACTACTATCTTATCCACTCCAAAATGTCCTGCTAGTCCTGCACTATGTTTCTCTTTAATCAAATTCTCCCTCATTGAACTCCTCAGAATACATAATTGATTTCCTTTGAACAACATGTCTTCTTGAATGAAATAATCCAACCATTGGATCCAGTATGTGACTGCTGGTTCCTCACATGATTTCCAAGCTTCATCAAAATTTGGATCATCCTCATACATGTGCTTCAGTTCTTCAAAACCCAGTACTTCTATTCTAATTGTCATCAAATTTCTTCTCCTACTCAATGCATCTGCAACTTTGTTTGACTTGCCACTCCTATGCTTCAACACAAAGGTATAACTCTGCAAGAATTCAACCCATCTCATATGTCTCTTATTCAACTTACCTTGACTATTCAGATACTGTAAGGCTTGATGATCAGTGTACAACACAAACTCCTTAGGCAACAAGTAATGTCTCCACTTCTTCGGGATTTGAACTATGGCATAGAATTCCTGATCATAAATTGAATATCTTCTTTGAGCATCATTTAAATTCTCACTGAAATAAGCTATATGTCTTCCTTCTTGACTCAACACTACTCCTATTGAATTTCCACTTGCATCACAATCAACTTGAATACTTTGTCAAAATCCGATAATCTTAACATTGGCTGCCCTGTCACTGTTTGCTTCAACAATTCAACAATTCTTTGTGCTCCAGATGTCCACTTAAAGTCCTTCTTGTCTCCTCTCATTGTCTCAGTCATGGGTGTACAAATGCTACTAAAGCTTTTGATAAACTTCCAGTAGAAACTTGCTAATCCATGGAATGATCGAGTACTTCTCCAATGTTTACCAATGTAGGCCACTCAACAATTGCTCTAACCTCTTTAGGATCCATCTTTAGTCCTTCAGTAGAAATAACAAATCGAAAATATACCAACATTGTCTTCATAAAACTATACTTTTTGGCATTAATCAATAACTTCTCTTCTCTTAACCTTTGCAATACTTTTTTGACGTGCCACAAATGTTCTCTAATTTTATTGAAATCAAAATATCATCCAAGTAAACTATGGCAAAATTACCCAAGAATTTCTTTAGTACCTCATTCATCAATCTCATGAAAGTGCTCAGTGAATTTGTCAATCCAAAAGGAATTACTAACCACTCATACAATCCTTCATTAGTCTTAAATGCATTCTTCCATTCATCTCCTTCTCCAATCTTGATCTGATGATAGCCACTCTTTAGCTCAATCTTTGTGAAATACTTTACTCCACTCAAACAGTCCATAATGTCATCCATCCTTGGCAATGGAAGTCTATACTTGAAAGTGATCCCATTGGTTGCTCTTGATTCTATACACATTCTCCACTCTCCATCTTTCTTTGGTGCAAGTACAATAGGTACCACACATGGGCTTAAACTTTCTTTGATCAATCCTTTCTTCAAAAACTCTTCTATCTACCTGTTCAATTATGCATTCTCTGTCAGTATCATTCTATGTGCTACCTTGTTTGGAAAATTAGTTCCCGGTATTAGATCTATATGATGACTGATGATCCAGACTGGCAGAAGTCCATCTGGTATATTCTTTGATATGATGTCTCCATACTCTATCAACAATTCTGCTACCTCTATCTACAGTGGATCTTTTGTTGAAAAATGAGGTGCTTATGTAGCTTAATACTTTGTAAAACTTTATGATTGTAGATCTAAATAAGTGTTCTTTGTTACAAATTCTTTGTGGGTGATTATCTGATTAATTCATTTTATCATTTGTAGAATGAAGACAAAAGGTTGTAGAAGAAATAGACAGAGTATTAGAAGATACGCACCATAAATTGTGGAGAAACCCTTTCAGGAAAAAACTCCACCAAGAATCAATGTATTATTTAATCTCTGAAGTAGATTACAATAATTCCAATCCTTGCTTGAGAATGCTTCTTTTTCCTTCACCAAATCTTCTTCACAACCTGCAATAAAACTGATACCAACTCTCTTCAACTTACTTGAGATAAATAGGCAATAATCAACTTTGTAAACTCCAAAGAGTTACAATTACAAAGCTCAATCCCTATCTCACAAAAGGTACGCCTATCTCTTGCAAGTAGAGTTCTACCGTGAAAAACAATGCCAAAACATGTGCTTCATCCATTTGGGCATCCCAAACTAAATTCATAACTCAACCTTTATTCCGAAGATATCTTCAAAGCTTATCCTCAAAGTTGGTGCCCAAGAATGGGCCCACTTAACTCAACCTTCTAAAATATCTTAGCATGCAAAAGAGTTAACTCCAAGAAGCCAACTTGGGTGCCCAAGGTGGGTCCAAGTAATTCTCTATTAACTGAAACATATCTCTCCACCATTCATGCAAGAATGGTCATCCCCTATTAACTGAAGGTAGTCACCTGTTATTTGTTATGCAACTCAAGTAATTAGTCATGCATTCCAAGTTAACTGAAGTCAACTAGCATTCAACTAAAACTAACTGAAGATAACTAAACCATAACTGAACTAAACTAAACTGATTCTAAACTGAACTAATCTGAACTGAACTGAACTTCATGCATGTAAACATCAATCCCTAACTCTTAGGATCTTTACATGCATTCAGAAGTGTTATCTTTTATTCCAAACAGTTAACTTAACTCAAGGTGAGTGTCACCTTCCATGTGGGCGCCCCATGTGCCCCTATTATTTAGGAACTCATATTGGACGCCCACACATGCTCCTAACATTTAGAATTAATTACAAATTCCAATTTAACATGATTATTTCATTCAATATTAATCTCTTTCTAATCCCAATGTTGGGGAACACTTTCCAAGGACTTAGGAGATACATGAAATAAATAATGTTTAGGATTGCAATTAAATGGCATCCTATTTCCAACATTCTCCCACTTGACATTATACATTACAATTATTCTAAACAAGGAATAATAATTTTAAACCAAGTATAAAACTCAGGGCCAATGGCCTTCCTGCACCAACTAATCAATCCATGCCAACTTCAAATGCAACCTGCATAATCATGAAGCTCCAAGCAAATGATTAAAACCAAGAGAACTTATCTGTAGGAACTAGTTTCATAAGATAATCTCTAACATTAATTAAAGTGTCAACTTTCTCAATTAATACCTTCCCATTCTCAACCATTTGTCGCACAAAGTGATACTTTACATCAACATGCTTAGTACGAGCATGATACATAATATTTTTGGCTGAACACATAGCACTCTGACTATCACATTCAAGTTTAACTTACTTGCAATTAAAACCAATACCTTTCCCAAGTCTCTGTAACCAAAATACCTCTTTGGAGGCATGTTAAACTACTGAGTGTGTTGAACTCACGTTCAACCAAGCTGTAGGCTTCTTGGTCTTTACTGTTGAAAATAGCTTTTCTTACAAGTAACCATTCCAACATATATATATTTCCATAAGAGAAATTAAGCCTCACCTATTTCTCCAAGTATCCATGAGGACCTGTAACCAACCAATCCATGCCAAACTCCAAATGTAACACAACACTTTCATGAAGTAATCAAGCAAATGATTAATGTACCCAATACATAAGAGAACTAGACAAGATCAATGCCAAAGCTCCAATATTGAACATAAACATGTCATCCATGATCTAACCATCTCCTCCTAGGAGATCACATGCACCATAACATATATACATCATGGTCTCAAGAGAACATGTAATATGCCAAACTCTAAACTAGTATCAAGAGTATAACATGACATCATAATAAATACAGTCTAAACCAAGAAACCATATCTCCAAACACATGGTGATAAACTTACCAATTATGCATCCACGTCACTTCCAACAACTCCCACTAAACCGTGGTACTGAGTCACACATGGCATTGTGACTACCATCCTCTCTATGAAGATCACTTTGAAACATCAAGCAAAGAGTTATCACAAACAATATTAGCTGAAATAACCAATGCATCATTACTGTCATCCGAGGATTCCTCTGTAGAAGAATCAAAACTCTTTTCCTTGTTCTTACAATCCTTCTTCACATGTCCTAGTTTCCCACAGTTCCAACACATTACCTTACTTTTTCCTTTTGACTTACCCTTCCCTTCCTTGTCTTCCTTAGGTTCCTTTTTCTCAGGCCTACCTTTTACAAACAAGGAATCTTGGATTTCCTTTTTAGACTTCCTCCTCATCTCCTCTGATAGGAGAGTAGGAATTATATTGTCCATCTTAGGATCTGCACCACTACCACTGATAGCAACAATTAGATTTTCCCAAGATTTTGGTAAAGAACAAAGTAACAAAATGCATTTATCTTCATCTTCTACCTTTACTTCTATAGATGCTAACTGACTGAGAATCAAATTAAAAGCATTCAAATGATTTGCAACAGAATCACCATCTTTCATCTTTAAAGAATACAACTGTCTTTTCAGATACAACTTATTAGTAAGACTTTTAGTTTGATAAATATCACCTATTCTCTTCCATAGCTTATAAGCAGTAGTTTCTTCTAAAACATTCAAGATAACAACATCAACAAGACATAATCTTATGGCCCTTCTTTCCTTCTTAACAAGCTTAGCCCAATCCTCATCTAACATCGTTGTAGGTGACTGTCTCATTACCAATAGCTAACCATAGATCTCTCTCTTCAAGGAGATCCTCCATTTTTAGTTTTCACATCTCATAATTAGATCCATTGAACCTTTCAATATCTAAACGAGAATTCATTGTAACAAAACTTATTTTCCAAAATCAACAAATAACAAAAATAATAAAAGCTTCCACTATAGCCAAAAACCCTCCAATCTTTTAAGAGAAAGGCGTCCCAATACTCTACCCAACCCCAATTCTGATACCAAAAGTTGAAAAATGAGGTGTTTATGTAGCTTAATACTTTGTAAAAATTTATGATTTTAGATCTAAATAACTGTTCTTTTAAACAGATTCTTTGTGGGTGATTATCTGATTAATTCATTTTATCATTTGTAGAATGAAGATAGAAGGTTGTAGAAGAAATAGATAGAATATTAGAAGATACACAACATATACTGTGGAGAAACCCTTTCAGGAAAAAACTCCACCAAGAATCAATGTATTATTTAATCTCTGAAGTAGATTACAATAATTCCAATCCTTTCTTGAGAATACTTCTTTTTCCTTCACCAAATCTTCTTCACAACCTACAATAAAACTGATACCATCTCTCTTCAACTTGCATGAGATAAATAGGCAATAATCAACTTTGTAAACTCCAAAGAGTTACAATTGCAAAGCTTAATCCCTATCTCACAAAAGGTATGCCTATCTCTTGCAAGTAAAGTTCTACCATGAAGAACAATGCCAAAACATGTGCTTCATCCATTTGGGCATCCCAAACTGAAGTCATAGCTCAACCTTTATTCTAAAGATATCTTCAAAGATTATCCTCAAATTTGGCACCCAAGAATGGGCCCACTTAACTCAGCCTTCTGAAATATCTTAGCATGCAAAAGAGTTAACTCCAAGAATCCAACATGGGCGCCCAAGGTGGGTCCAAGTAATTCTCTATTAACTGAAACATATCTCTCCACCATTCATGCAAGAATGATCATCCCCTATTAATTGAAGGTAGTCACATGTTATCTGTTATGCAACTCAAGTCATTAGTCATGCATTCCAAGTTAACTGAAGTCAACTAGCATTCAACTAAAACTAACTAAACCATAACTGAACTGAACTGAACTAAATTGATTATGAACTGAACTGAACTAATCTGAATTGAACTGAACTGAACTTCATGCATGTAAACATCAATCCCTAACTCCTAGGATCTTTACATGCATTCAAAAGTGTTATATCTTATTCCAAACAGTTAACTTAACTCAAGGTGAGTGTCACCTTCCATGTGGGTGCCCCATGTGCCCCTATTATTTAGGAACTCATATTGGACACCCTCACATGCTCCTAACATTTAGAATTAATTACAAATGCCAATTTAACATGATTATTTCATTCAATATTAATCTCTTTCTAATTCTAGTGTTGGGGAACACTTTCCAAGGACTTAAGAGATACATGAAATAAATAATGTTTAGGATTGCAATTAAATGGCATCCTATTTCCAACATCTTCATCCTTTTGTATTTTTGGACTACCACCCTTCTTTGGAATCAATGAAAAAAACATATTCTAATTCCTTACACCATCCAAAAATTTCCTTCCATCTACCAAACATAGTCTAGCAGTGGTACAAACTTCGGTCTTCTCCTCTTCCTCTAAAGGTATCAATTTGATTCTCTTTCCATTTGAAGTTACAGTGTAGGTATTGCTTCTTCCATCATGAATTACTTTCTTATCATATTGCCATAGTCTTCCTAACAATAAATAACAAGCATCCATAGGCATAATATTCACAATACTTCATCCCTATATAATCGATTTATGTACAAAAAATTGGGAAGAAATGAGCCAATGTTGTCAAATTACCTCTTGAATGTTTGTGTTGAACTAGAAAGCTATCAATAGGTTCTTGCACTTGAGATGTAGGTTTATGACATAGTAAAGGCAACTATTTCCACTACAAACTATGGTTAGAGACCTTTCAATGTAGTATCATATATGATGGGAGGAGAATTTGGTGTTCAATCTCTAAGAATTTAGATTGCACAATTTTTTTGCAATGAAAAAAAAAATGGTCATTATAGTGCAAAGAATTGTTTAAAACATTAATTAGAAAATACTATTCTAGAAAAAAATCCATGTATTACAATTTTTCAAGGCTATATTGTAAACATGGAAATGCCATATTCAAAAGGCAAAATCGAAGGGGAGGCATTTTATTTATAATAGATAACAATGATATTTAGTGTTAGGATTTGATTTTGGTTTTCAATAACTAAAAGAATAAAAAAAAATATTTTACAGAAACAAATCTGAATAAGACATATAACATAATGACATTTGAAAAAAATACCATGCACATACACTATGATTCATTGGAAGTGCAAGATGTTAATGGATAATTTGAAACAAGTCCTATCGATCCTATGACAACAATTATAAAACATAGAGCAATCAAAAAAGAAAAAGAAAAAAGGGAAACAAGTTCTCAAGCACCTGTATTGTAGATATATTTAGCTTAATCATAAATCTTTTAAACATGATTCATGTGCCTTATGCATGTATGACCTTTTGACATAACCAGAAAGTTGACTCAAGAGATCCTTCTCTAAACCACACTTCTCTCTACCACCCTAAGACACACATCTAATCATTGTGCAATGTTGTATCCCTACTCATAATGGGAATATCCTAGGCTATGAATGAGTTTTTGATGATAACCCAAAGAAGTAGCAATTTCCCTTAAAAATAAAACCCTAGCAATGAAAACTCTTATCAACACAGGGATAGATTTTGAAACAATACCCATTTTATCAATGTTGTAATGTTTTTAAACTAAAATCAATAATATAGAGCCAATCAAATAAGTTGTGCCTTTCACAACTCACTCAATTACCTTCTTCATAGCTTGAAAGAAAAATATTAGAGTCTCCAACATAACTTAAAACTCAATATCGTCCACCACCTTTCACATTGAATTCTCATATGAGCCAAAGTCTGTGTGGTGCATTGCAAGCCATTTATTTCTTTGAATGTCGACCATTTATTATTTGTAAAGATTCAAACTGGTAAGTAACTTAAATCACAACCTTCAATGCAAGGAATTTAAAATTCCTTTTTGTCATGTCATGTTGCAAAGGAGATATGCACTCTAATTATTACTTACTCCAAAACAGGTGTAGGAAGGCTGAGCTTTGGGATTGGAAAACCAAAAAAACCCTCTTTGATTTGTTGTTCACACTGGCGGTTCTTTATGGCTATGAGGTGTGGGGAAGTAGTATGTCAAATCATAAATGGAGGCAACTTGAAAGAATTCAAAATCATCTAATCACTTACAACCTCAAAGTCAAAACTACAATTCCTTATGATATTCTCTTTGCTAAATCCGAAACCTTACCATTGGAGGCATCAGCTATAACTCGACTATTAAACTATCTAAAGAAGGTTGAAAACATGGATAATCACCGTTAAATTAACTCTACATATCCTATCTATCTCATTCATCTTTCTAAATATAAAATATTCTTTTTGTTTTCTAGATTTATATTCTTAAGTTCTATTGTAGAAATTATTATGTTTTTAAAAAAATATTTTCATTCTTAAAACAAAAAATATTTTTACAAAACTTTTATTAAAAATATTTTTAAAACTTTATCATATATTTAAAATCATAAAACTTGTTATAAACATATTTAACATAATAAATCTAAATCTATAATACAAAACTTGATTTAATATATAAAATTTATATAAAATAATATATTAAGGATAAAATAAAATATCTAAAGTTACTTATACTTAAATGTGTTTATTTAAATAAACTACATAACATAATAAATCTAAATCTATAAAATCATAAATTTAAATATATATAAAATTATAAATATATAAAATCATAAATCTATAATATGAAACTTGATTTAATTACGCCGATAAGTGTTATACAGTCACATCGGGGTGGGGATGAGAGCACTCATTTTTTCTATGTAAATTTATAAGAAAAAAAAAATTAAAATACTAAAAAGGAAATAAAAATAAAACTTAAGAAATTAAAAAAAAAAATTGAAAAAGAAATTAAAAACTATTGAAGGAGCAAAAGCTAAAAAATCACATGAACCAAAAAAGAAATTTGAAAAATAAAAAATAAAACCAATTAGAAAATAAAAAGCATAAAAGAAATTGGAAAAATTGGAAACAATTGGAAGGAGAAAAAGTTGGAGAAAATCACCAAAAATATCAAACCAACAAAAATGGAAAAATAAAAAAATAAAAATGATGGAAGGAAAAAAAAAGTGAGAAAATCAAATAAACTATAGAAAAGAGATACCCATTGACTACTTCATATATATATATTTTTAAATATAAATATACTAGTATATAAATTTTAAATAAAATAAAATATTAAGTATAAAATAAAATATCTAAAGTTACTTTTACTTTACCATTTTTTAAATAAAAACAAATAATCAATAAAAGAAAGTGAACTTGAGTTTTTTAATAAATTATAATAGAAATATGTGTTACCACTTTTTTTTAAAATGAACTTGAGTTTAAGATTTTTTAAATAAAAAATAAAAAATCAAGAAAATAAATAATCTAAAATGAAAAATGAACTTGAGTTTGTCAATAAAAATATATGTTACCACTTTTTTTTTTAAATAATGGACTTTAATTTTTTAAGGAATTATAATAGAAACATGTGTTCCCACTTAACTCATGCAGTTAAATAATTTATATTTTTTATATTTAAATAATTTGTATTATTTGAGATAATTTTTGTTTTTGTAGAGTTCCTTAGGAGGCCCATTTTTTATGTAAATTTCCCCTAATGAATATCTAAGAAAATGGGACATCAGTTTGCATGAGTACTCTAACACCAATGAGGAAATAAGAAAGTATGTCACAAAAAAATTTAGGACTGTCATGTGGACGAAGTTGATTGGGCAAAAGAAAACTCACTATGCCAAAGAGTTCAATCCAACTTGGGAGTACGGTGAGAAAACTTATTTAGGAGTTGCTATTAAAGGTAAAGCAAGGATGTTAATTGCTCAATTAGGGACCAAATCACATCATCTTAAATGTGAGACCGAAAGGTGGACGATACCTACAGAAGTGTGGGAGGATAGAATTTGCATATTTTGTAGTAAAGGGGTGGTGGAGACTAAATGACACTTTATCATGGAATGCACGGTTTATGAGGACATTTGTACTTAGTATGAGGGCAACTTAAAGGCTAAAAACTTGCATGAGTTATTTGAGGGAGAAAAGATCAGCAAGATTGCTACTTTTCTGGTCAAAATTCATAGCACAAGATCCAACATTGAAAAGAATCTGGAAATATCTTAACATTTTGGCTCTCGATCCCTTAGAATTTTGGTCTCATGGACATCATAAAATCTCATTCATTCATTCATTCAATCTTAGAATAACACCTATCTTGACCACTTATATTTAATTCCACTTGTCAGTGTTGGAAACTTTTATCCAATAAGGGAAACACGCGTCACTCAAGCTTAGTTACCACTAGAGGCACGTGTCAACATTTCACATCATTGCAACCTTGAAGGGAGGCACAAGAAATAAAATCACACTAGAAATATTTATACACTGCAATTATGAGTAACCATGTGTTTCAATTCCACCATTATAATAAATAATATAATATTATCTCTAGGATTAGCACAAAAGTGAAGACTGGGCCCAACCATTACTTAGCTTTATGAAGAAGCTCTACATACAATAATATGTTGCCACTTGTTGAAAAATAAGACTTACACCATTCACATACAAGGTGATAGACTGAATAAATATTCAACACCAGTGAAAGCATGCTAGCTAACCAGTGGTGACATACGATTGGTGGGGTCTACTTTTCCTTTAAGATGGTTCTTGGTGACACATGTCAATAGAGCATAAGAGCACAAATTCAAGCAAAAGCAACTAGAGCAAAGTTGCACTACACTAGCTCAAGCATGACATAATTAAAAAGTGACATGTATGTAGACAACATGTAAGGACCACAAGACTATCAAACAAGTTATAAATTAAGGCTTATGATTTGATCAATTTGAACTGAATTTCTTAGCCAATAACATAGGTGAAAGGGTGGGTCAAACAACAAGGCACCAAACACTCATGAAGCAACTTAAGAAATATTTCAAAGGTTTAAAAAGTCATCGATAAATTAAAAACCAAGAGCACAAAATTTTAAAAATAAAAGCCACGAGGTTTTAACTTTTGGACAAATCTTGCAAGATATGACCACTAAAACCTTGAAAATTTCACATAGCTTAACATAACTAGATTTAGAGCAATACTACATAGATCAAATTTTTAGTCACTTAATGATTTCACCTCATTATTGTCATAAGTATTGGAGGAAGAAAACATTTCTTGAGAGCCTTGAAACCATTCAAATTATCTTTTGATATCACATCAAATCTTATTTGGAATGCAAAAAAGTCACTCAAGAGCCATGTAACCTCATGAGTACTTGATATCTTAGCCACAACATTGGGATCAAATTTGACATTGTTATACATATTGCTTATAATTTATATATGTGGATTCCACGTACTCAAAACCACCTTCAAATATATTTCATTATTGATGTAACTGATTTGAGACTTTCTCAATTTATTGTAACAAGCACATGCATCATCAACTTTATGCAAAATGTAGAACATACGATGATTCAAAAGGTACTAAGTCAATAAGATTTTTTTTCCCTTCTCTTTTGCCTCAATTTTTGCATTCTAACTTTTCTACAACTTAGACTTAAAATATGTAATTTTTAACATAAAAGTATCCATGTCCATTTGAGATATATTTCCTGAACTAACAGAAGCATTTGTAGGATTTGATCCAGTACTTTTAGGAGATAGAAACAATGATTTGACCCTATTGTATTCCTATAGTAACTTAATACGATCATTTTGTAATTTATCAAAATCTACTTTAATTTCTTTGTTTTTGCCTCACTAAATAAGGTTGTGTTTACTACTAAAGATGTTGCTTAAGGGGCAGTTATGTTGCTCAATCTTCTTACAATCAAATTTATCATAATCTCATTTATATCTCTAGCTACCTAGGTTTATTATGTTTAGGGGCTATAATTCATATTGTTAAGGTTTCAAATTTAAATATGAAACCTAACACAAAGTATAATTCCTTAGCTTGTAGCTCAAATCTTGAGACATCTTCATCATTTTCTTGTCATCTTATAGTATCCATAGCTATGGGATAAGCTATGTCCCACCCTGGTAAGAGTAGACTCCCACTTTCTTTTACTAATCTCCTTCCCTCATTTGGAGTGATATTGTTGGTGTCAAAATCAATATCCTTTAGTATATTTTGAGATTCTTCCTAAATCTCATCCTTTCCAATTTGCCCCCTTTCTTCATTCATTCTTTGCAAACATACTTGTGACTTTTTCTTTAGTAAGAGAGCTTGGAATTGATTGAATTTGATGAACTTATCATTAGATAATAATTCCTTACATTTTAGATCTCTTACATCATGTATAGTTTTACCCTCTTCTTCTAAGTTTTCCTTTTTTCAACCTCTATTATAATTAAGATACACCCCTTACATATAAATTTGTATATGAGCAATAAAGGAAACTCTAAGAGCAAAAAAGGTTTTCATATTGTACACTAGAGAAATATTTATTGTGGGGATGTCATCATGTATTGCTTTTAGAATCTACATAGAATAGTAATAGGAACATAAGTTTGCAAGGAAAGAACACGCAACTACTAAGAAGCTACAATGATAAAATAACAATTTTGATCAATACTAGATTAACTAGAGCTACAATTTTTTCAATCATTTTTATTTTTCGGTCATAAGTTTCCCTTGGAAAATTGTCCAAGTCTTAAGTTATTGTCAATAATAAAACATTCTAAAACCTCTAGGTACACAAATTTTTTATTTTCATTATAATTTTTTCCTTTTGTTCAATCATATTTTCAATTTTTGGTTATATGTTTCCATTAGAAAATTGTTTGTCTTAATTCATTTTCAAAACTAGAAGGTTCCAAAACTTTTGTTGAGTTTTGAAGCATTTGTGACAAACTCATCATCTTCTAACAAAGTTCTCACAACCTTGTTGCAGTCCAATGACCCTTTTGTAACCTCTTTATTTTTGAAGTGCAAGTCTTGCTTCATACACTAAATTGCTCATATGTCGCTTTTTTCAAACAAGTAATATTTAATTCAATAAAGGGACAATGTAAGTTTAATTATTAAGCATTGGTTTAAAATATCTCTTGTGAGAACAATAATGTACAAGTATTGACACTAATGACTATTGTGACATACTTACATCACACACAATATTTTGATACGTGTTATCAATTGTGAGACCTAACACAACTGAGTCACTCACTAACTCAACAATTGATACATACAAAGAATTAAAGCTTGAAACATTTGAAAATTTCTAAAATGCACCAAAATATTCTCTCTCATAAGCATGCCACGAATTACCATTAACACAAACATTTGCATGCTCAACTTCTCCTAGGAGTCAATTTTATTCGTTCATTTTCCTTCCTTTCTTCATTTAACAATTAGTTCCAACCCACTACAATGAATGGTAAGCAATAATTAAAATTGTACAAGTTTTGCAATTCATAACCCACCATCGAACTCCTCTTGTCTCTTAACCATACTACACATAACCTTTAATCCAATTTGTAATTATTAATAACTTCACTTTGTCTCTTTTATTTTTGCGAGAATTAATTCCTACCAAGTCTATTTATTCAATATTGAGAATACATTTGAATTAAATCCATTCTAAATTTTCTTTGCTTTGATTGTGTCATGGACACTCCTATTTTCCTATTAAGCACTGAAAAATAAATGGCCTTTTTGGGTAAAGTGATAGACATACAACTACGATATGTTTTCAAGACTCAAAGTTCTTTGATTATGTTTGGAATTCAATGGGTCCTAGGAGAAGAATATCTTGTATCTAAATATAAATACATAGTAAATATCGACATATCATTCATTTTTGTAGTTGTGCTCTTGGATGTGGGCGAATCCAAAGATACAATAAAGACCTTGGTTTCGGCTTTGATTAAGAAACAATTTCTAGGTGGTCTTAATAAGATATTAGAAATTTATGATTATCACACTCCTGCTCCCACTTCTATAGACTTCAACATAATTCAAGTTGAAATAAAAATGGGAAATGACTTGCCTCTCATCCTTACCTTTCAACCTATTACACTCTAATAGAGATTCCATATGGCTGCTAAAGGAGTTGAATTTTTGAAAAAGGTTCTTGGCTTGATGAGTCAGATGGAACATAGTGGATGAACAAGTTCATCACTATCGGGTCAAACAACAACAAATAACACTAAAAATAATTGTTCCAGTTGTTTTTCTATCATTCACAAAGTTCATTTGAAAAAAAACCATTAAACATACATTTAATAACTATAAAGTTAAATTAATCATCTGGTACTTGTTGCAACAAAACATGATTTCCTTTTTCCAAATGAGCTCCATCCCATTATTGAAAACTTGTTATCCATCCCATCGGTACAGCTAATCATCCATCTCATCAAAACAATAAGACCACATAGCCCAACAAAAAAGCATGTGGACCCCCCAGAAATCCAGCTAAGCACATGTGTTTTCACCATGGGTCAAGTAAGGGCTTTGTTCCTTCACTGTAATACTTTGAATATTAGGCGGAAGTATACTTAAATCACGCTAGCATTTGGACAATTTCCAATGTGTGCCAAAATTGGCTAAGGCATCAGCCACTTGGTTCCCTTCTCTGTAAATATGACTGACCACTTTTAATTTTAATTTAGACACAAGGAGTCTAATGTCAAGAAGAATATCCTTAGTGTTCCACCCCAACAGTCTATGTTTTCTTATGGGGATCTACCTTAAGCTCTTGGATTTTCAAATTCTTTGTTTTCGATTTTAATGTGACTTGTAATTATGAGACAAAGCTCCTTTTTGGCTTTTCTTTATCCGCTATTTTGGTTTCACGTCTTATAGCTTCTATCTATGGTATAACTAAATTTGGCCAACCCTTAAATGCTACCAATTTGGAGATTTCTAACTATGGCCCCATAGCTATCCTGCCTAGATTTTTGTGTTTTTGCTATGTGGAAGGAAATCCTTCCCTACCTATCATGTCCTTTTTGCTTAACCATTTGTGTGAGGAGATCCTCATTAATTCCTCCACTAAGATTGTTTTAGGGAAATTATTTACTCATACGTGCGACCTGTCCTTAGGCTTGTTTCCCAAAGATTGTTGTTTATGGCTTAAATGCCTTATTGTGCAGGTGATTTTTCACCTTGCTATTATCTCTAACATTCTATTTTTTTAGGGTTCCTAGTTAGACTATGTGCAGTGTGGTATCATGGGGGGTGATAAGGTGCAGACAAAGTTGGATAATTGCAACGAATTCCACAAGGATCCGCTGGTCTGTCACATTTGTGTCGAAGGTGGCATTGCTCCTCTGATGGAGAGACTTATGGGCCATGACCCTAACCTGTCAACCCAGTTCGTCAACTCTTGGAAGAATCGACATGTGTCTCTAGGAGGCATCTCCTTTACAGTGGATGAGGAAGTGATTGTGCAGGTGACGGGTCTCCAATGCTCTAGCATGAAGCGTCCTAAACATTCTAAGACCCAGGATAATGATAGTATGAACAAATTCTTTATGGGGGATGAGACGTCGGTGCACAACCAGTTTGGGTTTGAATGGGAGGCTCTTCCTCAGCCGTGGAACCAGGTGTGTCTTGCTTTGATGAAATATGTCACGTTGGAAGGTAGGAACAAGACCTATTACTTCTGCCATTTTCCCTTGTTAAATCACCTTAGGCATAAAGTTTTACTGAGCTTTCCCTTTTTCCTGCTAATGGACCTTGAAAACTCAGTCAAAAAATTTGTTGAGTTTGATGCTTTAAATCCTAATGAACCTACTCCCCTGCTGCTCCACTAGGGTATTATCCTAAGACTCTACCACTTTCATCTGGCTTTATGCCCTCTGAAACCCATTTCGGTTGCTCGAATTGAGGAAATTGACCCCCCCATTGCGACCAATTTATTTTCGACCGAATCTGAAGGCCCTATCAGGAAGAGTCACCCGGTCCCTGCTGATTCTCAGAAACCCAAACCTACTACCAAAAAACTTAAGGGTACTAAGGGAGCTGCCCAAACTAGTGCAATGGCTAGCCTGTGCGACCTCAAGTCTACCCCTACTAAGACTTCCAGTAAACCTGCCCCAAAAAAGAAAGGTAAGGAGGAGAAGGAGCTTCTGAATAAAGGGAAAAATTTTGTGAGCAAGGATGCATTGGGTGATATACTGGTTGCAGAGATTGTGGTTATTGGTTGTGATTCCATCATTCGGTGCTTTAGCAAGTTGGAAAAGAATAGGAAAAAAGTGCAGGTTAGAGATCTGGACACTGAAGAGGAGTTGTCAGACAACAAAGATAGCAGAGTTGAAGAGGCATCAGAGGGAGAGGAAGGTGAGAAAGCCAGAGGTCCTTAATCCATTCCTAACAAGGGTAAAGCTCAGAAGGAGGTTTCAGCCTCTCACTCGTCGGAACCGTTGGATATTGAGAAGAATGATCCTGACTACACTACGGGCGGTGGGGAGGAGCTCGGTGTGCTAAAAGAAAGAATGGACAAACTGGACAAAAAATTCTATGGTTTGATCTGCTTCACACTCAAATTGGTTCACTGTGTCACTAGTACCCTGTCGGCTACCATGAAGGACGAGATGGAGATGAAGAAGATTGAAGACCGCCAGGAGTGGATTGGTGATGATTTGGTTGAGCTTCTGTCAAAGAACTAGGAGAATTCTAGCTAGTCTGTTGTTGGTCTACTGTTGGTTTGTGTGTTATTAGTCCATGTTTGTTTTTGGTTAGGTGTTTTGTTTTGTTGCTTTTTTATCTTGGATTCTATTGGCCCTAGTGGCTCTTTGTGAAGGGTACAACACCTTGAAAATGTTGCTTACTTTATCAAAAACTATAAAGTTAAATAGCAAAGACTGCAGACAAAGGGGAGGCTTATTGGATGTTTTTGGAGCGGGTGGAGAAGCTCAAGAAAAAGTTCACTGGTCTGGCTCAATTCACTATCAAGATGGTCCACCGTGCGACTGGCACCCTTTTTGTTGTTCTTAAGGATGAAATGGATAAGAAGGCTATGGAGGAAGGACCCAACTAGGTTGGGTAGGATGTTGTTTGCCTCCTCTCAGAATTAGGAGATTGCTAGCTAGTCTACTATTGTTGTGTCTCGTCTGTTGGGTTGTCTTTTGTCGGTTGTTTGTCTGCTATTTATGTGTTTTGTTTTGGTGGTTTTTTGTTATGTTCTATGGACTTGATCCTTTTTAGCCCCTAAGGCTCGATGTGTAAAGGGTACAACACCCAGTAAATGTTGCTTATCTTATAAAAAACTATAAAGTTAAATGCTTAAAAAATATTTTTATTATTAATCATAAGTGTAGCCTTTCGTTCTATAATAGATAGTATTATATTATTCTATATTTGTTTTCTTTTTTTACTTACACACATTCCACTCAAAGCCACAACAATTGCAATTTGATCTTGGTTTTCTCTATTAAGTCTCTTAATATCTACATATTTATAATGTTCTAATATTTTTAAAGAATATTTTTCTTCACTTATAATATTATATTCATATATAATAGCTTTTTTGTTTTATAAATTTATATTCATCTCAAGATTTTTCTAAACGAAGATTTACTTGTTTTAGACATTAAAGTGTTTCCAAGAAAATTATAGTTAAAATAAAAGCATTTCTTATTTTAGTAATTAATACTCATATGAATTTATTGTTGAGTTAGAAACAAGAGATAAAATTATTTGTTGGCTCCCAAGTCAGTTATGGAAACAAACAAAGACTAAAAATTGCACACATTTGACAATTGAAAACCCACACCCAAAAGATCTAGTTTTTAGTAATACTTGATAATGAAACTCACATTCTCCCTTCATCTGCACTCTTTTGTTTGTGTGATATTTAATTCTAGCTCACCAATAATTTTTTTCAATGAATTGTTACGAATACCTAAAAATCCACACGCTCACTGATTTGTTCTTCATGACCAAATATTCATTCTCTCTTAATGATGCTACAAATTATGATAAATCGTATTAGTCATAGACTAATAATTTCATGAAAGTGAAATCCTTAATAACATCACCTCGCCTCTTTTATTCGTGTAATAATTAGCTCCTATGAAGCTTATTTATTGGACAATGGACATGTGTTTGCATTAAATCCCTTCTTATTCTTCTTCACTTTCCTCACTCCATCGACACTCCCATCGACTTGGTAATAACTCAATAGAAAATGTCATTTTTGGGTAAGATGAGAGACAACTAGCTATGCTCTATTTTCATAACTAAGAACTAAGAATGACCTAAAAAAATTTGTGACTCATTTAATGCTAGTATAATATTTTCTTGTCTACGAGTAAAGCTAATATGCCATGGAATAGTTACAAGTGTTCTATACACTTCACTTCCTTACAAAATAAAATGAAGAAATCAAAACATCAACATAACACTTATAGCTATGCTATAACATATTTTCTTAGAAATATCTAGTGGTACATATCAGATCCCATACCATTTGACATAAACAACTATCAATATAAATAATGAATTAATGTAACCTTATAGTTTTTGATTAGCAAAAAAGTAGGTTTTGAAGGGGCCCTAAAACCCTTTACAAAATGAGAAGGCTGCTAGAGAGAGAAGACATTAAACAACAAGCAACCCCATGACAAAAAGGAGGTCAAAACAACTGACAAACCAACAAAAAACAAGAAGCAAACCAAAAGCTAACTAAAAAAAGGAAAAGCAACTACTATAGATTCTTCAGGATCCTTGCTACCTCTAGGTCTCTAATGATGACCTTATCATGCATTTCCACAACATCATTCAATTCTTGGACTAGAATCATTGCAGTTTTATTTTTTTTGCTTCTATTCATGATACAAGGGCCAACATCCATGATTTTGAGCAGGTTTCCTATCAGGGTTTCATGGACTCCAAATCATGCACATCTTTCCCTTTGAAAAGCGGCTTCCTAGTCTATTTTTGAGCTTTTTCATTTGGCACAGTCAACCCCTTCGCACTATTCTAAAGCAAGTCATGGCTAACATTGACAAGAATGGACATGTCCTCATGGATCTTAGTCATTTTTTTCTCAAGAGTAGCAATTCTAGAATCATGATCCTCCCTTAGTTTTTCTACATCAACCACCATTTTATTAAGGATAGCATTCATGTTTTTGACCCTATTAACAACAGTCATCTCCAATTTACTATTATTGGTAAGAACTACATTGAAGTTAGCCAGATAATCCATCTTGATATTAATCTATTTGAATTCATTAAGAAGCCATTTAAAGAGCATAAAGAGGTTGCTAGTCCTCTCCTTATCAATTCTAGGGACATCATTCAAATGAATCAACTCCCAATTCATATGCTCTCCCTAAAAGGTATCAGATTTCTTGGGCTGACCATCGAAGAACTTACCACTAGGAGAATCCATCTCACCTTTATCTTTACCCACAGATTCCACACTAACAGGGACACGTCTACATCAACCACCTTATCAAATCTCTTCACTCAAATAGCTTCAGAGGCCTCCTTGTTCTCATGATTTCCTTTCTCCATCACAACTTCATCTTGAACTTTCTCCTTTCCAAACAAAGGCGCATCCAAGGTAACAACTTCATTATCCTTACCCAAGCCCATATTTGGGGCATTCTTACCAACAGAGGTCTTACCCACCTTCCTATTCTCACCTTCCCCTACTAGAATCCTCCTTTTCACTCTAGAAGGGAGGGATGACTCTGCCTTCTTCGAACTCTGACCCCCTTTCCTCACCTTCACTAAGCCTTTACTCTTGGCCCCAACCGAAGGAGAAAACCCAATTTCCAGATTGGTGTGCAAGCCACCAAAACAGGAAGGGGAAGCCTCTTTCTTGGTTTTTTTATTGAATGGATTAACAAAGTCTTCTTGGGGCCCAGAGTACTCCTCAAAAGAGCCCAACCCAACATCCTCTTCTTCATATTCATTAGAGTCATCGCCCATTTCAAAATCAAAGGGAAAATCCTTAAGCTTACGTTCTTTGTTCACTTTGGGAGTTTCAATTACATACTTAGCTTTGATATGTTCTATAATCAAAAGCAATAACCCCTCATGCAGATAGGAATTATTAGGGTTCTTTCTAAACTCCAGGATGCCATTTTCTAGAGACAAGAGCAGATAAAAAGGAAATGACACCAACTTATTATGTCTAAAATGGTTGAGAAGCATGAAATGATAACCATAAATGGAAAAGAACCTACCATCCAATGTGAATTACCACATAATCGCCACTACCACCTCCCTCCAAATGGGCTTTATAGATAATTGATCATAACCTCCACACCCTAACTTCTTAATCTTCCCTTTTTATTTGTCTTTCAAGAAGGTAGCCATCACTAATTTGGAAGTCGAATATCCTTATAATACTTCCTACCTTGAGTGGATAAACTGTTAACCTTCACGATAAAATCCTCAACTATATGTAACCTCAAAAAATCTCAACATCCTATTATGCCACCCACTAAAAAACTCCAAAGAAACTTGAGTGTCAAAACCATGTAGCCTCAGCATGAAGGGCGTAACCCCTCCCTTCTCAAGGATTCCCCAAACTAAGCCATTAGCCTTCATATCCTTACAAGTAATAGGCTTTGTCCTGCACCTATCATCTCCCATGATCAACATAACACAGATGACCACAACTTCCTTCCTGAGATAGAAATCAGACAAGAGAAAATGAAGAATCCATAAAGAGAGGAGGAAAAGAGCACCCAAAAAATGTGTAAGACTGATAACCCTAGTATTGAGTGTCATCATGGCTATAACCCTCGAGAATTTTCCCCAATCTCTACCACAATTGCCAAGATATACACAATACTCCATAAGTTTTTTTTTTTTTTTAAAGTAATTATAGAGTGAACATTTAAAAATTTCTACAAGCGCGACATTTCTCAATACAGTTCCAAGGAAACCATAACAAACAGTCCACTGGAGACAGCTAAAAAACACAGAACTCATTCCGCTGAAAGCAGCTAAAAAGCTCAGGGTAAAAAAGGAGCAAAAATACTACATTGCAAAGTTAAAGAGGATCAGAGAAATTATCAAAATCAACATCTTTGAACATCTCAACAAGAACTGGCAACCTTCCCCTGCGAATCTTCCACATTCTGAACAAGCACAAAGTAAAAAACATCAACTGGATCCAAGAATCTGAATGTCCTCCACATCCTGGGTAGGTAACCTAGAGGAACTCTCGTTAGCATAAAGCTTGGCTTGGGTATCATTATGAGGGACATCACCATCAGCGATATCCTGATTGGGATCATCTGCGGGTTCATCATCAGGCTGCACCATCCCTGTATCTCTATCTAGGTTGTTGACATCCTTCTGGAGTACTTCCAGCACCCTGCGAAGACATATAGATTCATCTCCGTTTAGGTGGAGTGGCTGTCTACACGACCTTTGATCTTTGTTAATGACCCTTGTTTCACCCCTTATGTGGCGCAACAAATTAGTTGGAGAGATCTTAATTTGAGCCAAAACCTGTATAGAAACATTGAGGAACGTAAGTTTCTTGTGAAACTCAGTAAGTTCCCTCTTCATACCCATGAACTTATTTTAATTTCTCACTTTCCAAATATGCCACATGATTTCATTTGTTAGCCAAATCCAGATAAGTTTATAATCTTTACTAATATTAAAACTAGGAAACATAATTCATTTCCAAAGAATTTTACCATTATTATTCCAAACATTGATATTGTGAAAAAACAACCTCCAGATTTCCTGAGCGTAAAAGCAATCAAAAAGGATATGCTTACAAGATTTTGGAACCTTGCAGATGCTACAAACTTCAAGATAAAGGAATTCTCTGCAAAAGAACAAGCCACTTGAAGCAAGCCTTTTTAGGCTCTATGGATTTATGCCAAACCAGACCTAAATGTTTTTTCCAATCATCAATTCCCAGGGTTAAATCCCAACAAGAATTCACATGATTAAGAATAGAGCTGCAATCAAGAAGTTCATCATAAATTGCCTTAGCTTTCACATTTCCAGTCGTGGAGCCATCACACCAAACAATGTCAGCGGCAAGATCAAGAAGCTTTTCACCATCAATGGGGAAGGTTGCATTGCTACAAGCCTCTTGAATCACAGAATAAGTCCTAACATTGGATGCAGGGAGGTCAAAACCAACCCTTAAGACATTCCAGGTTTTCAAACAACCATTGGTAAGAATATGGTCAAACATCTTGATACCTTTGTTGTTCCAACTTTTCACCGAGCACCCTTGAAGGAGGGCGAGGGATTTGCTGCAATGTTCTAGATTCCACCATAAGGAGCTGAAGGGCTGACAAGAATGATTACTTTTAAGCCTTATATTACAAGTTTTAAGTTGGGCTTTGTGTTTAATTAACTCCCAAGCCTTCCAGATACTCCTAAAAACAGAGGACCCAGTCGGAACCATAGAGTGATTATTGAGGAGGATATCACTTAGGGGCAGCCCCTTCCATGCTTTGGCCTGCTTGGGAACCACCATCTAAATGTTGCTTCTAACAAGGAATTCCGACGGTTCATGGCCACTCAAGGATTTAAGGACCCATTTAGCCGCCAAGGTAATTCCTTGAAGTTTAAGATCTTTCAGTCCAATGCCCCCTTGGAGCTTCCCAAGGTAGCACCACTCCCACTTCACTACGTGCCTCTTCCTCCTGCCTTTCCCATCAGACCAGAGAAAATCCCTAATTCTTTTTTGGATTTCATTAATTTGGTAATTGCAAAAAAACCAAACAGAAGCAAAGTAAACATTGTAAGAGGAAAGAATTTTTTGGCACACTTGTATTCTACCAGCAAGCGAAAGATAGTACCTATTCCAACTCCCTAATTTTTTTATCTATTTTATCTCTAACCTAATTCCACATTTCTTTGAGGTTGGGGTTGACCGCAAATGGAATTCCCAGATAGCTGACCAATTTGTTTGGGCCACCCCATTGGAAGCCAAACCTGGGCAGCCAGTCGGGGGGATTCTCCTTCCAACCAAGAAAAGTAGATTTGGATTTAGAGAGTTTGGCTCCAGATGCTTTACAATAAAGGTCCAATTTTTTCATCAGAGATTCCAGATTGGAGTTCTCCATCTCCACAAAAAAGGAGGTGTCATCTGCAAATTGCACGTTTGTTAGCTCACTGTGGTCAGGGAGTATGATTCCCCTAATTTTGGGGGAGAAGGAGTCATCTTTTAACAAGTAGAAAAGAGCATCAGAGGCAATACCAAAAAGAGCTTGGGCAAGAGGACATCCCTGTCTAATTGATCTCTCTAGGGTAATCTCATCTGAAAGCTTACCATTGATGTCAATTTGAGCAGAGGCATCACTTAGCAGGGTGTTCACCATATTATAGAAATTATCAGGGAAGCCAAAAGCTTGAAGGATAGTCCTTAGGAAGGACCACTCCACCCGATCATAAGCTTTTTCAAAATCTAGAAGCAACATAGTCGCTTGTTGCCCAGAATGTCTAGCCCACTCAAGAGCTTCCCAACTCGTAATCAAATTTTCTAGAATATACCGACCTTTAATGAACCCAATTTGAGTGCTAGTTATGAAATTTGGCAGAATGTTGACCAATCTTGAAGCAATAACTTTAGCCAGGATCTTATAAGAGACATTAAGTAAGGTGATTGGTCTCCAGTTCTTGACCAGAGATTTGTCACCTCCTTTTGGGATCAGCTTGATAATCCCTTTGTTTATCTGCTTACCAAGGGATCCCTTTCTTAGGGCCTCTTTATACACTTGCAGCAAGTCCTCACAGATCTAGTCTTTAAAGGTTTTATAGAATTCCACAGGAAAACCATCGCATCCTGGCGACTTATCATTGCTCATGGAAAGCAAAGCATTTTTTATCTCATCTTTTGAAATATCAGAGTCAAGCCTGGCAAGGTCATAATCAACAATCTTTTTTGGAATGAGATTCTTGATGAGAGACCTTGCCTTTGCACTATCCTGACCCCCATCTTCAAAGGTGAAGAGATCTTGGAAAAAGGCTCAAAATTGCTCCATAATCTCATCCTGTGAGGAGACCAATTGGGAGCCATCCCAAATCTGTGCAATCTGCTCTTTTAATTTTTTCTCCCTAAATAGTTAAACAAGAATTTGGAGCCTTTGTCCCCACAATTGAGCTAGTTCAGCTTGGCTCTGACTTTCTGACCTTGAATTTTCTGAGATTGAAGATACCTTAGTTTATTTTTGGCCAGGATCATCTCATCACAAAGGATCATACTCTCTGAATCCTTTTGAAGGTTGGATTCTGCCTCAAAAACACTTTCCTGGAGGGAACTTTCCTCTTTCCTTCTATCCAGGGCCCTTTTCTTACCAATGGTTTGGAAGAGTTTCCTCCACCCTTGCACATTTTTATTCCATTTCTCAAGGTAAGAGAAGTCTTTTAACATCCATCTGTTTATCTCCCTGAGAGATAAAATGGCATCAAGGCAGTCATGATATTTTAAAAGAGAAGTGTTGAGAATAAAAGAATCTTTCCTCTTTGATCTATTTGGACCAGCATCGGAAGATAATAAGTTAGCTTTAGTTGGATGGTGATCAGATAGGGTGTAAGGATAGACTTGCACCAAGACACCGTCACTGCTTGGTTTGAAAGTGAAGAAGTCTTTATTGGCATAGATTCTATCTAGCCTGCAATAAATCCTGCTTCTGCCTTTTTGGGCATTGCACCACCCCTCTTGACTCTTTTTTATTCCCTTCCAAAGGGTCAATCAACCCAAGTTTATGTTTAGCCCTTAGCCAGAAATGCTTCTCATTTCCTTTCCAGGCCATGTCAACACCTCCCCATTTATCCTCCAA
The DNA here is from genome assembly GCA_007258455.2 of Sequoia sempervirens. Lineage (NCBI taxonomy): Eukaryota > Viridiplantae > Streptophyta > Pinopsida > Cupressales > Cupressaceae > Sequoia > Sequoia sempervirens. Next base: position 113,367 of record VDFB02280336.1, on the reverse strand, counting down.
CTGCTCAATCATGTTGAAATCTCCCCCCATAATCCAAGGGATCTCTTGCAGATTGGCCATCCACATCCACAACTTGATCCTTTCTCTATAGTCGTTGGGAGCATAGATTGAGCACACCCCAAAGATTTCGCCATCTTTATCAAAGGTGACCCAAACTAACCTGTTATAGGGGGAGGAGCCATGACTAGAAACCCATTGAGCCCAATATTTGGAGATCAGAATGGCAGCTCGCCCCCTCCCTTTCTCATGGGCAGTGGAAAAGAAAATGGAGTCTTTCTAGACAAAATTTAAAGTTGTTTCCAGGGTGAAACCAGTGGCCTTGGTTTCTTGGAGCAAAACGAAATCTTTATCCTTTTCCTAGTTTAAGAATCTCCTTAGGATGTATTTTCTGTCAGGGGATTCCAGGCCCCTGACATTCCAGGAAATGCAATTAACCTTCATTTTCAGTTAACATCAGAGAATCTTCTTGCCCGCTTTTGAAGTGTTCAAAACATTTAGGAACTTTTTCCTCCATCTCCAGCTTTTTTGGAGCTGGGCGCTGAATCACAGTACTTGTTTTCCTTCTTTTATTTTTGGACAACACAACCCATTTTCCCCCAATTGGGGTATTGCTATATTTTCTTGGCCTTTCAGGGCCATTCCTTGGTTTTGGGGCAGTGGTCTCATTCCCCACAGTGATATCCTCCTTTTTATTACAGGCTATGATTTTTGGAGGATCTCCATTTTTTTGGATTTTAAGAGTCATGTTTTGAGACTTGGCACTAGTCTCAGTTTTTGAGTTAGGATCCTTTTTGTCCTCTTCAAGGGAGGCCTCCTTGATAGCAACATTTCCTTGACTGGGGGCATTAGCAGGAGCAGTCAACTTAGGGTGCAAAACCTCGGGAACAACCACTGTGGAGGGGGTGGAGGTAGGACTAGTGGTCTGGAAGGGGGCATCAGAGGATACTCCCTCCAGCAGATCTGAAAATGGCATAGCTCGGGGAGAGAGAGTAGTATCAGGGGTAAGGTCGATTGATTGTCTGGCTGCCAGAGCTATGCAGTTACCAGAGTACCGCGGAGCATCCTTGATACTCCCACCCAGATCACTACCCAAACCTTCATCTCCCCCACAATCAGAATTCCCAGGGTTGGCGACCTCAGAAGGTCTAGTTACCAGATAATCAGAGACCATGGGAGTATTATTAGTAATGTATCTATTAGCTAGATTTTCTTGAATTCTCAGTCTTATTTTCTTAATCACTAATTGCTGAGCATTTAATTTTTCCACAACATTTGGATTGTTAATAAGGGATTGGTTGAGCAAGCAAGATTTAGGGCTCTTACCACCCTCCGTAGCAGGCATGAAGGGACCAAGATCCACCATAGGATCACCAACCCCGTCCTGATTGAGGATGTCAAAGGGGTTTTTCGAAGGAAACTCAGGATGACCGAGAGAATACCCAGGTCTCGAATGATCATCCTTCAACTCTCCGGGCACTTCTGCCTCATGGGGGATTGAATAAGGACTGGGGTGGGTTATCTGGGGGTCAGGGTCAAAATATTTTTCCCCAACACCAGTAGACCTCAGCATTTCACGATTACTAGTAGGGACGAGTTTAAGATATTGAGAATTTATTTTGTCAGGCTTCTGCATCTCGCTGGGAGAGCTAGTGTTAGGTTTTTTCTTTATTAAGGGATAATTTTTCCTTATATGTCCTTCCCTATGGCAAAGGGAGCATGTGTTGATGCCACCAAGAAATTTCAATGGGCAGACAATTTGATTGCAGTCTTCTTTAATGACAATGCTCTCAGGGAACTCAATGTCGGGAGTCAAGGAGATTAGAGCCCGCGCATCCAAATTGGGAAGAGTTAAATTAGTCTCATCAATTTTAACAATGGCCCCGATCGGCGCAAGAATTTCTGGAATCAAACGCCAGAATTCTGGGGGAAGGTTTTTAATCGTGACCCACCTTGGGGACAATAAAGCTATGACCTCCTCAGCGATGGCCGTCGGGGACCACGACAGGGCACAAAAAGTGCACCCGCCCACATTCTAGTAGGGCTTCTCCAAAGTTTTTCCTTGCATAGTTTGATTTTCCAACACGATGACAAAAAGCCCATGAAGGATCATTCGGCAGAACTTAACATGGCTACCAAATTTACCCCCCCAAACTCTAGCGAGCCAGGAGTCCAGAAACTTTCTGGCCGGTATTTTTCCGGCATCCAGAGCAGCAAAGAAAATACCAGTGTTTTTTAATCTAGATCTTTTGCTAGAAATAACAAATTTTAGATTCTTGTTTGGAGAAATGTTTAAGTTCCTGGAGGTGAGAGAGGGAGACTTACCTTCAATGGAGCCATCACCTTCATCCATGCCTTCCACAATGAAATTAGCCTCTCCCGGGATCGCTTCGCCGTCTTCAGTTAGGGCCCCTTTGAAAGACTTTTGCATGACTCTGGGAGGGGGGTCACTGGAATTACAAGACCTGCCGCAAGGACTAGATAATGGAAGACCCGATCCCTCCTCCATTAATGAAGGAGGGGCGAAACCCTACACAACTAACAGGAACCACCAACACACAACAAAAAGGCACATACCAAGAAAAAAAAAAAGAAATAACGGCATAAGGAAGTGAAAAAGAAAAGAAAGGAACGCAGAGAAAGAAAATACAGTCAGGGGAAACCTGGTTGGGGGGCGTATGACCACCCCCACAAGAAGTTGTTTCCTGTTGCGAGCACCAGCTTCTAGGGCACCTCGGTTGCAGATATTTTTCCACTTTTTCTTTTTCTCAAATGGAATCCTCCATAAGTATTTTCACATCAAAGAGGCAATTAAGAGGTGATAATCTATCACCTCTAAGTTCTAACCCACCATATATCATATGAATCATGTGATTTTTGATCATTTTTAACAAGAGTTTGAATTTCGATGGGGACTAAGTCATTAGAGTCCCAATGCTTAGGAGAGGACACTCCCAAATTTGCAAGGTAGTCAGCTAAGCAATTAGCTTCTCTATAAACATGGGATACATAAAAATATTCGAAGGAGTTTAATATGGAGATAAAATCCTCAATAATATGCTCAATCGACCAAGAAGGAGGATTGAGCTTATTAAGAAAATTAACAACATTTAGAGAATATCCCTCCAACCAATTTTTTCTAATCATCCCGTTCTCCTAAGAAAGTTTTAAACCATGATAGGTTGCATAAGCTTTTGCAAAGTGGTTTATCTAGGTTCCCAAAGGGAGCACCACCGTAGAACAAGCCTACCATGTGAATTTCATAACACTCCCCCACACCCTGCAAGTCTTGAATTTCCTTTAGTGGCACCATCAAAATTCACTTTATACCAGTCATGAGGAGGAACTTGCCACACCACACCCTCTCTTGAAGAATTGACCTTCTTCAATGGCTGGGAGATATCAAAATTAAGACTCCACCGATCAACCACCAGTAAATCATATTCCAACACAAGCACCTTAGATCCAGAGTACTTAGTATGAACTATTTTAGAAATAAAATTTTCCTTAATAGTAGCACAAATCTTGAATGCCAACCTAAAAGGAGGAAGGGAAGCATCACAAAAAAATATATCATTCCTTTCCCTCCATAAACCCCACGCCACATGCGGGACAATAAGTGACCAAAGCAAGGCCAAAGAGGGATTAGTTGCAGGAGTAGACCATTGAAGCCACAAGTCAGCCACAGACGAAGGGAAGACCCAATTAAGGTTCCAAAGATGAAGCACATGAGCCCAAACATCTGAAGCAAAACTACACCCAATAGTTATATGATAGGAGTCATCTACAACCTCCTCACACAAGTAACATTTATTCAGCATCATAAAATCCCTCTTCCAGAGATTGTTTATAGTTAAGATTTTATCTTGGTCAAGAAACCAGAAAAAAGTTCACTTTAGGAATTAACTTAGGGAACCACATCTTCACCCAAAGGGGAGGAAGGCCAACAACATTAGTTTGATGATAAAAGGTAGAGCACAAAAAATGTACCACTCGAAGCAAACCACCAAACCATCCTATCAATTTGAGATGAAGTCTGGATGTGAATCAAAGATAAAAAACAATAGATCGGCTCAAGTTCCTTATGCACCTCATGGATCCTTTTCCATTTACCTTCAGCAATATAATCAACTACAAAAGCACTAAAGGAGAAAACACAAAGATCCCAAAAATGAGCAACCCACAACTCATCTTTAAGAGGACCATTCCCAGTCCACCAATCATCCCAAAATAAAATAGACCAGCCATTTCCTAGAGACCATCTCAAACCAAAAGAGACAATATCTCTCAAACCAGAAGAGACAATATCTCTGGCTTTAATCATAAAATTCCATAAAGTAGCCTTGGGGTGGGGGGGAGAATCCTTACACAAAAAAGATCTCTGAATTTATCAACACCATGTAGATATTTGTTAGCTAAAATCGAAGCCCATTCCTTACCCCCAAGAAGGAGGTTCCAAAATTGCTTTAAAGCCAAGAGGGCTAGAATGAATTCTTTAATTTTCCTTAACCCCAAGCTGCCTTGCTTTCTGGATCTGCAAACTTCCTCCCAAGAAACAAGATGCATTCTCCTTTTTTCCTCCACCCTAAACCATAAGAAACAATTCTAAATACTGTCAAATCTTTTTTGAGAATTTCCTAGGCATCTAAAAAAGACTCAAAGCATAAATCAAGAGATTCTACAACATCGATTTAATTAGTTGGATCTTACCATCTTGATTGAGCAGTTCACCTTTCCATCCAACAAGTTTATAATAAAATTTATCAATCAAACCTCTCCAAAAATATTTAGGAACAACATTAGTATAAAGAGGTAGACCCAAATAAATAGAAGGAAACTCCCCAATTTCACACTATAGAATGCGAGAAATTCTATGCATTCTTCTCTCCAAAGTATTTAGGAAGAAAAGTGCACTCTTAGGAAGACTAACTCTCTACCCAAAAGCAAATTCATATTTTTGAAAAATAAAATGGATGGATTTATCTTTTGTAACCGATTCCTCTCCAAGGATGATCGTATCCACAAATTGCTGATGAGAAAAAATCTAATTAGAAGAGGACAACTGAAGACCCCTAAGAGAACCATCATTGACAACCTTCTAAATAAACCTTCCAAGAGATTCCACCATTATAATAAAGAGGAAAGGTGAAATAGGATCACCCTACCTTAAGCCTCTTGAACAACAGAAAAAAGCAGAGGGAGATCCATTCACAAGCAAAAAAAAAGGAGTAGAAATAAGTTGCCCAACAAGCTACAATAATCTATCTGAAAATCCAAAAGCCCTTAAAATATTTAACAAAATCTGTTAATTCACACAATCATACGCCTTCACAAGATCCTTCTTTAAAAGAAACCTTGTCTTCTTATTGACTAACAAAGAGTGAATATTCTCATGGACTGAAATGATGGAATCAAGAATTTTCCATCCAAGAACAAACCCATTTTGCTGAAGAGAAATAATCTAAGGGAGAACCCACTACAACCTCATAGCCAATGCCTTAGAGAAGATTTTATAAATGGAATTACAAAGGCTAATAGGAAGAAATCATTCAAAGCATAAGCACCCAGATTTTTAGGAACAAGGACAATAAAAGTGAAATTTAATTCTTTCAAAAAATTCCTACTACCAAAGAACTCCTTGGTGGCATCAAATACATTTTTAGAAACAATATCCCAAAAGATTTGGAAGAACATAGGAAAACCATTCGGCCTAGGGGCCTTATTACCTTCAAAAGAAAAGACTACCTTTTTAACCTCCTCATCTGATGGTATGCATCAAATCATTTTATTAAGGTCTTCAAAAATAATCTTAAGGATAACATCCAAAAAAGGCTCTTGACAACCATGATCTAAATGAAGATTATCAGAGGGAAGCTCAACAAAAAAAGAAGAGGCAACATGCCTAATCTCATCATCCTTATCCAAAAATTGACCATCATGAAGGATATGACTCCTTTGATTAGAGGCCCAGTGTTTCAAAGTTGAAAGATGAAAAAAAATTGTGTTCCTGTCCCCACTCCTTAACCAAATAGTTTGAGATCTCTGCTTCCAAAATTCTTCTTCCCGAGCAACAATATTATGCAGTCTTGAAAGAAGAAAGTATGAAGTAACCATGTTTTTTTATAACTCTAGTTGTAGTTTTTCTTATTTCAAAATTTTATCTCCATCCAAAATAGTTTTTTGTTTTTGTTTTATAAGGGTAGAGCCCCATGCACTTTCTTAGCTTATTTTGGCTTTACAAAAGAAAATGCAGCTAATTGCTATAAAGCTAAAGCCTACAAGTTTTTTCAACATCTTACTTGCTTGGGACAAAATGAAATATTTGGAACACAATATGGACATCTATCAAAGGATAAAGGAAGAGGAATTTTCTTAGATATTGTCATTGAAATTACCCTAGTAGCCATGTATGCAAAATGTGAAACCATAGACTAGGGGAATGACAATGAAGGTCCATGGGAGCCGTTTCTCTTAGGTGTCTGAAAAAATATTTCACGTAGTTTACAACTCCACATTTTATTCCAATGCTCCCATTTAACGTAGGCAAGAAGATCATTGATGAAGAATGAAAAATCGATTAATAGATCAATTTGTCTAAGGTTGCAATCATTGTGATTCATGAGATAATTTTTCTTTCAAGCTTGTGTGTTTTGCATGACAAAAAATTCTACTCTATTCTAATGGACACCCATGCACTACCTTAAGGCTATCATTTTAACATAGAAATTTTTTTGAAACTCATGTTGAACTTCAACAACATTATTACTTTATCATATTATGTATTATATATTACTTTATAATATTATATCATGTAGTATATTACATTATATATTATATATGTTGAACACACCCGGAGAATGAGAAAGGGGAGGTGAATCAATCTACACAAAAACTTAATCCCTTTTGGACCTTGAAACTTTTAGCACAATACAATCCTCTTATCACAACTAAAACCCTTATTCAAATATAGCAATTTAAACCCTTAGTATGATCAACAATACTAAGTAGTGAAAGATATAGCAATTTTACTTATAATTAGATCAACAATAGTTAGAAAGAAATTGATAACACACACATGCACAAAGAGAACACAAATTTTATGTGGAAAACCTAATGAGGGAAAAACAACGGTGAGAGTTAACTCACAATATAAAGGGATAATTTCCAAAAAGACTTGCAAGAAGGCTCGTTACCTTAGAGCAAGATACACATGACTTGCAAAACTGAATCCAACACAACTTCAGGAGCAAGATATAGAGGACTTGATGAGATTCACTATCTCAGAGCAAGATACAAAGATTTAGATAAAGATTACAATGCTTGTCAACATAACACTCTACTGGTTGAGGCATTATAGCACATTTGATTCTATCTTTCCTCTTCATGATGTAGCACTAACTCTACTGGATATTCAATACATTCCACGTACTTGATTTTTCACACTTGTACACTTCTCCATCCTGTTGCATCTGAAATGATCTTGCATTTATATCCACCACAACTCTTCAAAACTTCAATTAGGTTAGCCAAGAAGAAGATAATCAATGAACTCAACAAGTTGGCCACCAAAAACATAATGCGGTCCTATCTTGAAGATAGAGAGGACCAAAACAATATTATTACATCTTCTAATGTGATCCAAAACAATTTGGATGTTGGCGCACATCAACTTAAGTCAACATCAAGGAAACGTGTAGATGAAACTTTGAAGCACATAACCAGTCAACTCAAAATCATACTTCTAATTGAATTTTCTCAAGGCGGTTCTAACCAAGATAGGTTAGGACCCAAATCTAACTTAGCACATCTTCAATTGTTGGTGTAGACCCCAAACACACGGTACAAGCAAAGGAACAAGCCTTCTTAGCCAGATATCTACAAATAACCCAGAAATCCAACTCAAGACACAATGCAACACTAAAGCGGACAATCAACATTGTGCAAAATACATGGGGATGTTTTGTGAACATCCAATAACACTTCTATACCCTTCTTTCATACTGGAATTCCATCAACAACTACTGCAAAACAAATAGGAACAAAAAACTATATTTAGGAAGCACAAAATGCATGAACATGAGATATGACATTAACAAAGTAACTTGCAGACCACTTCATCACATGAAATTGGAACTGAGACATTGCACAAACACTGAGAGTACATTCACCAAATTGCAGGAGCCAAGATATTAATGCAAAGAAATGCAGAGCATTTCCCAGACTTATTTGGACAACCAACAATACTGCCAACCTTCTATAATTCACAGAAACTTCCTCAACAACACAAGTGACCTGAAAAGATAGGAGTGAAACATCCACAGAGCACAAACATTGAATCCCAAACCGCAAGACCAAATCTTCATTAGTGGAGGAATTCAAAGCATTCTCCTAGATATACTTCAACATGGCTTCTTGAACCAAAAACACTTAAGCATCTTACGCAGGCCAAATCTTTGTTTCAGTAATACATGCTTCATCAAGAAGATTAGGAGAGAGTATAAGACATACTATAGACATTCAACAACATCTCTCCACTATTAGAAATACTTCTTAATGCTTCTAATCCTCACTTAATATATCATTATGAAACTAACCCTACTAACAGAAACTAACCCTACTAACAAAAATCATACTCAATGATGTATCCAACCATAAACTTCAACAAACATAAGATAAGGCATGACAATGAGTCATGAACTTCAACAACTCTTCTTAGATAAGGCATGACATCCAACCATGAACTTCAACAACCCTTCCATACATCAATGTTAGCCCATACTGAAAGTTGTCAATAATGACAACCAATGCCAACAAACTCCCAAGCATGACAACCAATTGCCACCAATCTCACACAAATATCCTCAAGCGTTGACATCAATAACAACCAACATTTAGTGTTGACATCAATGACAACAACTGTCAACAATATTATGCTATATAACCTCTCTTATACAATATAATACATATTTATACATCATATATAATATAATATAATATAATATAGTAATATTATATTATATAATATAATACCCCTGTTTATTATGGGGTTGGATAGGTTAACATGTCTTCGTTTGTCCGAAAAAACATAAAATAAAAACCGTCAGATGTCAAATAGATAAAGATTAATTTTGACAGGGCTACACATGGTAACGCCAGACTAGCTAGAATCAATTGTGTTCTTAGAGATCAAGAAGGGAAAATCAATAGAATAGTTGGGGAAAAAATGGCATTGCAATGAACAATGAAGCAAAGTTTAGGGATGCTTTGCTTGGTTTAATGATAGGAAGAAAAGTAAATCATCATATAATACACTTAGAGGGTGATTCACAAATCATGGTAAATTCCATCCACACCAAAAACATGCCTAACTACTAAAAACTGATGTAATGGATAAGGAAAATCTTGGAGATTCTAAATCTATTTAATTATTTTATCATCTCTCACACATATAGGGAAGTGAATGAGATATCAAATGATGTCACTAAAGTTGCCATGGATATGATGAATGCTATGATTAAGGTCATCTCATATGAGGATTGGCTCACAACTTGTGGCCAAGATGCATTTCTTTTGGCCTCTTCCCATGCTTAAGGATGAAGGATGGGCTGGCATGCCATCATGAGTTGATACATTCCTGATGGAATGTGTATCTTTCCAGAAGGAAATTATTGTAGTTGGCTTATTTTAGCAACTTATAGGTGGATTGAGTTGCATTGTAACATGCGATTGTAAAGGTGGACACATACATATGCTTGAAATTGAGGAAACAACAAATGACGTTCTATGGGGATATAATGGAATGAAGGTTGATGGAGATCTTCAAAATTCACACGAGAGTGGTGCTACATGCTCTACACATGGTTTTGGGAGATGTTTACCTAAACAAGAATGGATGATATCAATTCAATTCTATTATAGCTTCCATGTTTCTTGCAATGTTATTGGATGTGAGAAAACTGAAGCATAAGGTGGAGGCTATAATGGTCAAATCAGTTTGGGAAAAATGGTGTGGAGGCCTGAAGGGGTATCTGTAGCGTGCAATTCTGAGCAGAGGGATGATGTTTGATGGCTGAATGTAGCCAATGTTGGGAGAAGATGGTTCTAGGCCCTTGCAAAATTTCATCATCTGGGGCCATGACACAAACATAACCATGTGGAGAACCTAGGTGAGAGTGGGGATCAATTTTCTCAAGGGCTATATTGAAGGGGTGGAGGTCAGGGATGCTCGCTGGACATTTGCTCTAATGGTGGAAGCGATGGAATAAATGGCAGAGGAGGAGGAGGGTTGAACCCATATCTTAGTAGGTATGCCTAGAGAATGGTGATATTAGATAAGGATATAGATAATGGTTCTAATATCTAATATGTATATAATAGCAATGTAAGGCTGACATAATAGAAAGAAATATAGAAAATAGTCTCATGCTATTTTATATGTTGGCTCCATTTTGAAGGAAAATCTCACTGTATCATGTCCATTACGAACAAATTTTGTAATAAAGTTTTAGATTTTAAAATACGGATGCAACCTCGCAACGTCACATTAATTTATAAAAACAAGAGCTCTGAAGGAGCTAGAGTCCCTGCCAAGGGGAAAAAGCTTGGTTTTAGATATTTGAAATACACTATGAAAGATAAAGCAAGTAACTATAAATGACAGTGTGAAATTTATAATCTTTATTGAAGTAGTATAGTATGTATATATACATTGTATATATGTGTGAATGTATATAAAGCAATACATATATGGATTTACAATAGCATATAGTTTTACATATTTTTTATATATATGTAATGCATATAGACATATATGTAGATACATATGTATGTATATACATATGCATAGATATATATAGATCCTTACATAGATAGTTACATACATAGATACATGTTTAGATATTATAAAGAAAAGGCACTGGTGGATTTGAAATACAAATCCTTGCATAGATACATATGCAAATCACATGAGGAATAGGTGGGCTTATCAGTGGCAACAACAAATATTGTCAGAGCTTTGATTGATCAGTTTGAATTTTTCTTTGCAATGGGAAAGGTAATCGAGAGAATCTTAGCATTAGGCGTCTATCTTGTAAGTTTTTTGTCTTGATTACTCATATTTAAGCATGTGGATGAGAAACAATGTATGGTCTTCAAAGAGTATGAGATGTGGACATTATCTATTCTCACAATATTTAGAGTAGCCATAGAACATCTTTTCAACTAAGCACTCTAATGGAATGCATAGATTTGGGAAACTGTTCATTTTGATTGCTATGAGATAATCTTTTCAATATAGGATGTTGATCATGACCATTTCTATATATATAGATGTATATATAGATACATATATATATATGTATATATACATACATACATATATATATATATATATATATATATATATATATATATATATATATAAGAAAACATACGTACATACATATACATGTATAATGCATCTTGAAATGTATTATCAAAAAAATTATCAAAAAATTTGCATCAATGGTATGTTTGTTGAATCTTGCCACATCAAAAAACAAAGCTTGGGAATGATCAAGGTAGTAAAGCAGATTTCTTTTTTGTTATGTGACACACGAAATGGTGTTCTCCAAAACTTTCACTTTCATATATGTATTGTAAAATGAACAAATGTAGATTAGTTATGTTCACTTGGCCACCATGGCATTAATCTTTGTTGTTAAATTACATGTTTAATTATAGTAGTAGGGTAGAGCTAGAAAAAATGGAAAGCATATAATATCGATGAAGTTTTGTACTTTGATTCATAAAAAAATATTTGTTTTGGGTGGTGTACTTCCTGTGTGGGGAGGACCAATTCCAATAGCAACTAAACATTGGGAATTGAGGCAAGCATCAACTTTATAATGTTGATAAGATTTTGGAATGGAACAAAAAACATTAGTATAGAGACTAATTTCATTTGCATCAAATAGTATGAGCAAATGATCAAGAAACGTAAACAATCTTTTACGTGATAGATTGAAGGGTTGACACTGTAAGCCATTAATGAATTTAAAGTGCACATAAACTATAATATAATATTGTGAAAGATATAGGGAGGTATAGATGCCTTGTCTTTAATTGATTTGCAATGAGTGAAAAGTAGATCGAAGTAGAAGCATAATGTTGTTAGAAACAAGACATGTTAAATAATCATATATTTCTTGTATATAATTCTTTATCTTCAAAAACTCGTCGTCAAATTCAGGACCTAAAGATATGAATTCTAAACATAAATTTGTTAAGATTATTGTTGGACTGCTAAAAGATACAAGTGTCTCGTTCCTTTATATTGTTATGGCATGAAAAAATACACAGAAGATGCATGAAAGCGATCATACCTTGCAGAGTATGTAATCAGAAGTGTTATAAAATTCATGGAAGTTACCTTTAATTTTACAACACTTTTGTGCATTTTACAGAGAAGAAAGAGGTATTTCTTTTCTTCATTTTTCCAAGGTTAGATGCAATACGCGTAAGAATCAAGCCAAGTTTAGATGCAAAACATATAAGAATCAAGAGAAACCAAGGGAGCATGAACGAGACTTGAGGAGCACTGATCCGACAAGAATGGGTGGCATGCATTTGAACAAGGGTCACAAACAATGTTTTGTTGGACAGAGTTAAGACTTTACATCATAACCCATTGATGAATTGCAAATGCATATAAACTATAAAATAACATTCTAAAACAAATTCGAGTGTAGACATGTCTTGCTTTTTACCTGATAGCAATCAATTGAAATTAGACATAAATAAAAGCATTTCATCATTGGACACAAAAGACATGTTAAGTAGCATTAATAAGTATAATCTATTTTGAGATAAAATTGATAGATTGAAACTGTAGTGCATGTTTTCTAATTTTTAATCAAAAAAAAAAGTTTGTAGTGTCTAAATGTCTACACCCTCCTAGTGATTGGCTTATGAAGATATCCAAAAACATTTTTGAAATCACCCAAGCCTTCAATATTATATTAAAATTAAAAAAATTCCCAACAATAACACCATTTTATTGCATCTTGAAAGTACCACTCCAAAATCCTAGAACATAATTTTACCTTCAAGTCCAGGGGTAGTTTTGGGAATGTAAAACCAAGGTTCATGTATACATTAGAAAGGTGCAAATACATTGGTTACACATTTTATTTTTACCATTAGTATGTCCTTTACTATCAATTGTTGTTCTTTGCTCAATTGTCTTCGTAGTTTGTAGTATTCTTCATTGCTTAAAAGAAATGGATGTGCAATCTCAAAGAATAGTTTTTTTGCAGATACGATCTTTGAACTTTGTATTCTTGATATGGCTCAAGTTATTCATGATGTCATATTTTTCAATGTCATTTTCCTATCTACTTGTATCGATTCCATCTACAATGTCTATTGATGGGTAGGTATCCTTTTTAGCCTTTGCAGAAGCCTCATCAATGTCACCCCATTTAGGAACAATTTGTAGCATAACATATATCAAGAGCTTTTCCAATTAAATAGTCCCATGTGCTGCATAGATTTGACAAATTTTTTTTATTTTGATCACTATGGCACAATCTATGACATGCAAAGACATTGAAGAGGAGTTACTTTCTAATCTAGAATGTTGACCATGACCCATTCTATATATATGATGTGTATGTATATATACTCATCCATATATATATAGCATGGATGTATAGAGATATATATAGTAATTGTATACACATATATAGATGTATATATATAAACATAGATGTACATATATATGTATATATATATACACATGTGCATGTATACATGTATAGATATACATCTACATTGGATTTATAGATAATAGCTATATGTATCTATATGCTATACATATGTATATCTATATTATTGATAATACACATGCATATAGATGTTGATACATGAGCATCTAGCGGTGTAGGGAAATCTTGCATCACCCAAAAAAATGTTTTCTTTATTTTCTTCAGTTGTTTTGAGTCCCATGATGGCACTTAAGGGGTGTAAGATAGTTAAGCGTCAAAAATAGTGAAAAATGGGCACTTACTATTTTTAGTAAGTCAACCTAAATGGGCTCGTATGGACCTAAAAATTTACCCCAAGGAGCATAATTGAAAAAAAATTCCGGTCGCGAAAGAATCACCTCAATACCCTGCACGGTTTGGGAGAAATTAAAGTTTTCATCCTGAGAAATTTCTCCAATGCAGCTTCAAATTCATATATAAAACTTTAGAGGCCCTAAAATAGCTCAAAAAGTGGTTGAACCAACCTACAGAGATTCATGTATTGTAGAGCTCGTCGAGAGCTTCCCAACTATATGCAATAATAGCAAATCAGACACCCAGATCAAAAGTTATGGCCCCGCGAAGTTGGTCCTCTAAAAAATGAATTTCATTAAAAAATTCTTCCTAGGCCATAAATTAAACGGCGAGACTTTTGGCGCCAAAACAAAAAGGGGAAATTTGAACTTTCTAGAACATTCTAGGGCAGTTATTGGGGAAAATAAAAAGGGTTAAGTGGAGGTTGTAGAAGGTGGCCTCAATAGTGCAGATTGTGGCTCTGATTAGTAGATTTTATTTTCAGAGTTGATTTTGTTGTAATGAATCAAGCCCATCAGGCTATAGCATGTAAGCTTTGAAAGTGAGTCATTATTCTATCTCTCACCTTTTGTGTTGGTATCTGTTGTTGTGATTTTTGTGGGTTTTGGGAGGTGTGGCCCTCATCAGATGTATATATAAATAGTATACACATATATACATAGTCACAATTTTATATTTGCAAGGCGTCTTTTTTTATTGTTTAAATTAATAATTTTAGTTGATTGTCTTATGTTTTCTGAATCTTGTCATATCAATAAACAAAATTTAATTATGATCAAAGGATTCAAGCACATTTTCTTTGTTATATGTGTTGTAAAGCCAAGAAATGTGGATTAGTTATGTTCACTTTTGCACGATGTCATTAATCTTTAACATGTAGTCACATGTTTAATTAAAGTGGTACATTAATGCCAGGGGAAATGATAAGCATGTTATTTTGATGTAGTTTTTTACTTTGACTCATACATGGTTTAGTATTTTTGGTGGTGTATTTTGTTGCAAAGTTTTTTGCACATACATTTGTTATTCACACGTTTTGAATAAATTTGTATGGTTTAATTACATGTCTCAATGGATTGGAAAACTTGATTGTAAACATTTTTTTAGTGTCATTGAGCATATGTTCAATTAAGCATCTAAGATAGAGTGTGGAAATGGACAAGATACATGGATACAAACACAAAGACAGAGAAATATGATTATCAGAACATATATGAAAAGTGCTTAAGCTAAGAGATTACATAAGTGATAAATGGATACAAGATAATGCGATGGTATACTGTCATAAGGTAAAGTCAAATAAACAATGTATGAATACTCATTAAAAATTCTTTGAACATATATGTGACAAGAAAAGTTTTGTACAATGAATTGTATGTAAACTAGGATAAATATCCTTGATTGAGTTGTTGACATAAAAAATGTGATATTTGATAAATTACATTGACTTTTGAAATGTGTAATTTATATAATTTGAAACAGTTTTAACTAGATTGAAACAATCAATCTATTGCATGTAGAAATGATAATTTCATTGTGACCATAGAAGCACGGATATCAATCAACGCCAGCTGAGTTTTCTTCTCCAACTTGATTGGTTTACTTAACTGCACTAAGAAATTGAAAATAGTAATTACTTCATTCATGCAAGAAATAGTTAATGGTAAAAAGCATGAAAATATTGGAAAGAGAAATTATTTAAAGTGAAAGTTGTCTTCAGGATGCTATGCATTGACATCAACGGTGGGTACAAAAGGGCAGGTGTATCGAAGAATATTAGGAAGCCAAAAGATATTTTCAATAGCAAGAAAGGACAATACTAGTTGCAATCTTGGTTCAAGTTCAGTTGGCATTCATGCATGGAGAGACAATATTAGTTGCAGTCTTAACCATGGGCAATAGAGAAGTTGACATTAATGAATTGTGGTGTTAAGTCTTTAATTCAATAATAGAAAATGAATCATAAAAGCATTCAAAGACAATGAAGAATAGACATTAAGCAATAAAATACAAAGATCAAGAAACAATGGGCAAGAGGTGATACAGTGCACAAATGTAAACAAGTATAAAACAATAGTGCAAAGGTTACAATAACTTATAGGTGTCTTGTTCTTCATTTCAAGTACAATAGACATAAACACTTCCAACAGAGACAGATTCCACTTTTCTTAGATAATCCAAGCAAGAGAATAAATAATGAAAAAAATGACAGTGTTACAAGAACTTACAAATGTCACCTTTGACGCTTCCAACATAGCAGATGTAAACCCTTTCAACATACACAAATTTTAGCTTCATGAAACATCCTAAGCAAATGAACAAACAATGCAAATAATAGTTTTCTCGACATATGCAAATCTTCACTCCATAGGCCAGTAATGACGGTTGTACTATAGTGCACTCATAGTAAATGCAAACTCACAAATAGTAAATGAAAATGTATTTCTTAAAATGCAAACCTATGCATTTTATGGGTTATGTCTATTGTTTGTTGTTGTGTGCATTTTTTTGTGCTGCTTTTTTTGGTGTTCCAGGAATTGTGGCAATAGAAAGACCATAAGTGGCCAAAATATTGCACTCAAATGCTTTAGCCGATTGTTTTGTGCATATGTTGAGTATGTTTGATGGCTCTGCAGTATGTGCTCTCAATCTACACATTGTAATTTGAGCAATAGGAAAAGTAAATTGATAAGTAAACATATAGAGAGTAAAGTTGTATGTGACATAAATAGGATATTGTAATTGCCTCTTTTCATCTTGTTTGTCAACTGACTGATCCATTTTTTGTTGTGTACTAATTATGGTTTGTGTTTTCCAAATGTTCTTGCAAACATATGCAATGAGATATTTATGTCAAGCATGTCTTAAAACCAATAGGGAAAAAAACATTATTGAGATCTGATATGATTTTCAACTTTGCTCATGTCAAATGTCAAGTATTTAGCTATTTGTAGATGCTCTTGATGCTATGGTGTAGGTCATGAAATGCCAAGATATATGTTGCATGAAGTGGGAATAGATTTGTAGTCTGCAAGCAGTGATGTAGGAACTTGACATACATAAAAAAAGATATCATATGCTTTGGCTACAATCTAGTTCTATGATGCATAACAATTTTTACTTTCTAATTTGTTTCTAATAAAGAAATCTATGGTTGCAATGCTTTAGTAATCTTTTGCATAGTAGCATACCTACTTCAAAACAATTGTCCAGTCATTTGCAATAGCATAGCTATGCAGAATATATCCAAGAATATGATTGATACTGTTATGTTGGAAATAACTTAGCTAAACTTGAAATTTGCATGAGTAGAAAACATAAACAAGGAAAAAAAAGCCTCACTGCAACTGCACTGGATAGTATAAACAACAAATTGAATGCGACTTAGCAGAAGTTGTGGTTTCAATTTTAAAAGTTCATATCTATGAATTAAATATTATCTTGGTATGCTTAAAGATAGTTCTACAATCCATAATGACCATGGTTTTGTAATTTGTTTGTAATGAAGACAGATAAAATGTACAAAGTCTTAGTGGTACTGACCTGCACTTGAATCTATAGACAATAGGTCTAGGCTATGCATGTTTCGACTTGTAGAGTTTGATTGATCATTTTCAATTTGTGTTTGCAATGTCTTGATTACTCATATTCAACCATGTAGGTGACAAAAAAATTATGATCTTTAAACATCGTGGGATGTGTACATTATCTATTCTTTGAAATACTAGTAGTTATAGAGCATCTTTCCAATTAAATACTTTGATGGAGTGCATAGATTTGAGAAACTATTCATTTTTTTATTCATATGACAAAATCTATGATATGTAAAGACGTATAAGAGGAGTTGGTTTGTAATCTAGGATGTTGGTCATGACGACTTCTATATATATGTATGCGTATGTATATATATATAGTATGGATGTATAGATATATATATAGTAATCGCATAGACATATATATAGATGTGCATGTAAACATGCATACATATACAAGTATAATGCACTTATAGATAGCAGGTATATATATCTATATGCACTATATATATATTATCCATAATACACATGCATATAGATAATATACAGATATATATGTAATTACAATTTTATTTTTTGTTAAATTAATAATTTTAGTTGAACATTCAAAGTTATGTGATTGAAGAGTAGCTTTCAAATAATTATGTACTTGGAGAGTAGCTTTCAAATATTTTCATCAATGTTAGCTTATGTTTGTTGAATCTTGTCAAATCAATAAGCGAAGCTTGAAAATGAACAAAAGAGTTGTGCATGTTTCCTTTTGTTTGTATTAGGTGTGAAATGGTGTTTTCAAAAACTTTGGCTTTGATATATGTATTATAAAGTCATGAAATGTAGATTAGTTATGTTCATTTCTTCACCATGTCATTGATGTTTATCGTTTAATTACATGTTTAGTTAAAGTGGTATGTTAGTGTTGGACAAAATGATAAGCATATTATATTGATATTGATCAGAGCATTTGTATGTATATATGTTTGTGTACGTAGATATATATATATAGTATTGGCATACAAATATATATAGATGTATATATATAGAAACATATATATATGTATATATATATACATACATATATATGTATGCAGATATATAAACATACATATACATCAATAGTACATTTATAGACAATAGATATATATATATATACATTATATATATATATATATATATATATATTATTCCTAATAGAGATGCATATAGATGTATATGCAGATAATCTATAGATATATGCATAATTAGAATTCTATTTTTGCAATTAATTTTTTTTTGGATTTTTTAAATTAATAATTTTAGTTGGACATCCAAAGTTATCTGCTCAAAAACAAGCTTTCGAATATTAATGCTCATCAAAAATTATTATAAGAAATCATTATCTAA
The DNA here is from genome assembly GCA_007258455.2 of Sequoia sempervirens. Taxonomy (NCBI): domain Eukaryota; kingdom Viridiplantae; phylum Streptophyta; class Pinopsida; order Cupressales; family Cupressaceae; genus Sequoia; species Sequoia sempervirens. The sequence continues at coordinate 94,358 of VDFB02280336.1, read as the reverse complement.
ATATTAGTAGGACTCAATTTAAAGTTGTATAGGAACGAATTTGCACCCCTTATGCAAATTCCCCTTTTACACTTCCTCACCTTAGAAAACCAAATCCGAAGGTGAAATTCCACATCATCCCGCTACCTTTGTTCCACTTGGCATCCATTTTTTGCGTTGATAGAAGAATAACTTCTGGGATGCCCACGTGATGTGCATATGTCCATGTGGTGCACTTGCGTCCCTGACAGATTCCTGCGTCTGAAGTTGGCAGAGGCGTTACACTTCCTATTGGGAATGAATTGTAACGTCCCTCTTCGACCCACTGACCGAGGATGCCTTATTCTTGCACATTCTTCCTTCAAATTGATTCATTCTTTATGCAACTTGATCTCTTCACATCCTCTTGCAATCTCTAAGCATTCTCAAGCATTCTCAGCATTCATTTTCACTCTCAAGCAACACTTTGGCACTCCATAGTAGCAACAACACTCCATCAACTTCGTAGAGCAAGTGTGGAACAAACCATTGCAATAGGGGCTTGAGTCCTCTTTTCTCCTCCATTAGCTAGTAAGCTCTTGGCGGAGGTGGTAAGCATTTTCACTCCTCTCCTCTACGATTTGGTTGAGTATCCCTTTACTATTTTGTAGTGTTTATTGTGTTCTCTACTTTCTTTTCTCCTTTATCATACTTTTATCTATTGTTGCTATCTCGGTTGTCCGTGGAGGTGGAAACACCAAAATGGGGATCTGACTAAGGAAAACCCCTATACAACCTCAACAAATTTCTCATCTCTCTTGTGTGTAGGTGGACGTGCATTTGGAGCTAGTTGGAAAACATGCTCTTTTGTGAGATCATCTTTGTCACCTTAGCTTTAATATATCTACTTTATCACATTCATTTGTATTTCTCTTATTTCATAGTTATGTTTTGTCCTCTTAAAATTCACTAGCTAGGCCGTCAACTCATTTTCTGATGATTCTTAATGTATTTTTAGTCCTTTGGTCGTACAGACGGCAATGCACCTGAGAGATGCCAATGCACCGCACTGTCATCCTGGAACCGAGCTTTCGTCCTCAGGCAGAGAGCTACATGAGGTGTAGTGTTGAACCCAAAAACAAACTCGCCTAGCCCCATTTTAGATTTTGGGTCTGCAGAGTGATTGAAGGACCTTATAGTCCTCATCATTCTCATCCCTCATTTCAAGACACCTCTTTAGAGTGAGGTAAGTTAGGGAAACCTTCCGCTCTTGGCTCTCCGTGCCCTAGGTCCTTGAACATGGTTGGTCCCCCTCTCTTACAAAAGCATATTGAAAAATATTGTTAGAAACATTATCCAAACATTTGCATTAATGATAGCTTATGTTTCTTCAATTTTGTGACATGAATAAACAAAGATAGAGCAGATTTCTTTTTGTTTGTATTAGGTGCGAAATGGTGTTTCCCAAAACTTTGGCTTTGATATGTCTATTGTAAAGCCAAGAAATTTAGATTAGTTATGTTTATTTCTCCACCACATGACATAAATCTTTATCATTTAATTACATGTTTAATTACAGTGGTAGATTAGTCTTGGACAAAATGATAAGTATATTATATTGATGTAGTTACATATACTTGTTGAAATGTTGTGAATATTTTTTTATGGTTTACTTACATGTTTGAATAGATTCTAAAGCTTGGTTGTCAATATTTTTTTAGTGTCATTGACCATATATTCAATAAGCATGTAAGGTAGAGAGTGAAGGTGGGAAATGTACATGAATAGAGAGACAAAGAGAAAGAGATATGATCATCACAACATATATGAAAAGTGCTTAAGCTAAGAGATCAGATAAATGATAGATGGGTGTAAGATAATGTGATACTATAATGCAATAAGATGAAATGAAATAAACATCATATGAACAACTATATTAATAAAGCTTTGGACATATATGTGGCGAGATAAGTTATGTTTGATAAGTTTTATCAAAAACAAGATATATAGCCTTCATTGAGTTGTCAAAATAAAAGATGTGATTTTTGATAGGTCACAATGATCTATGAAACATATAATATATAGAATTTCAAATAGTTTTATGTACATTGAAACAATCAATCTAATGCATGTGGAAATAATAATTTCATTGTGATTGTAGCAACTTGAATATCAATGACCGCTAATCGAGTTGTATTTTCAACCTTCATCGGTCCAGGTAACTGCATTGAGAAAATTGAAACTAGTGATTAGTTCATGCAAGAAATAGTTAAAAGAAAAAAACATAAAAATATTCAAAAAATAAATCGCTTGATATGAAAGAGAGGAAAGATGCAAAAAATCTTAATAGTTGTAGAAGGAGAACATTTCGAGAAATCATTGCATATTGACCAAGTATTACAAATTTTACATTGACCAATTTTGCACCTATGTAGATATAATTTCCATTAAACACATTCAATTGCAGTCGGCACCCATGCATGGGAGAGAAAATATTAGTTGCATTGTTAATGGTGGTGAACGTAGAACTCAATATTTTATAAATTATGGTGTTAAGTCTATAATTGAACAACATACAACAATGTGTAAAAGTAGACGATATATATAAAGAATGTAGGAAAGACAGTGTAAAAGATATAGCCAATCACAACTGCCTAGTTTTATGAGATATTTCATTGTCATCAAGTAATGTGTGGAAATGAATAAACAACATAAATAATCCTTTGCTTAATAGTTTTAGAAGTCGATACCAGAATCCATTGAAGACGATTGTGGTTCAATTCATTGGCAATAAATGAAAATGTCATGAAATATTTACAATAGCACCATTGTTAGTTGCGCCCAACAAGAAAGTCACCATTAATGAATTATGATGTTAAGTTAGTATCTAAGCAATTGAGAGTGACCCATAAAGGCACTCAAAGACAGAGAAGAATGGAAATGAACACATAAAATGCAAAGGACAAAAAACAATAGAGAACATCCCATTAAATGTAGAGAACAACAAAGAATAGATATTAATAGATGAAATGCAGAGATGTAAAAAACTATAAAATGACATTGTAAAACATATAAGAACTTACAAATTCCTTGTTTCTTGTCTCCAATATGATAGACTTAAATCCTGCTAGTAGACGGAGATTTGATTCTCATCAACTGTTTTGAGCAAATGAATAAACAATTCAAAAAATGAGTATGTAAAAGGTATAGGAACTTATAAATGCCTCCTTTTGGCATCCAATATGATACATATAAACCCTTTGAACAGAGACAGATTTGATAGACATAAAACTCTACACGATAAGTCATTAATGATGCCTACAATTCAGTCATTTCATGATAGATAAAAATTAGGGACTAGTAAATGGAAGGAAGAAGAAACAACATTAGCGCATAAAATGCAGAGATGTAAAAAACTATAAAAGGATAGTGTAAAAGATATAGGAACTTACAATTTTCTCTTTTTCTTCTTGCAAGATAATAGACATAAACCCTATCAACAAACACATATCTTAGTCTCACCAAACAATCGGCGCTAGTGAATAAACAACAGGAAACTGATAGTGTAAAAGAGATAGAAACTTACATACCTCTCCTTTTTTGCTTTCAATATGATAGATGTGAACTATGCCACTAGACCTAGATTTGACCCTCATCAAACAATCCAAGGAAATTAATAAACAATGGAAATGAGAATTAGAGATTGTATATGCAGAATGACCTCATCAAGACAACACATCTAAATAGAAAGAGTGTGTGTGAGGACATGACTATGTCAAAGAACATTACAAAGGCATGAAATATTTTACAACAGTAGCACAACATTAGAATTTATTAAATCATATACTAGGAGTATAAAATATATAAGGACTTACAAATGCGTTGTTTTTCATTGCCAATATGTAAGCCATAAACCCTGTTAACACAAGCAGTTTTTTATCGGTATTAAACAATCTCAGCATATGAGTAAAAAATGCACAAAATGACAATGTGAAAGATATATGAACTTACAAACGTCTCCTTTTTAACTTCGAAAATGGTAGGTATTAATGCTCTTAACAGATAAATATTTTGTTGAGATAAAATAATTCATAGGCTTTATGGATAGACCATATTACCCTTATGATAGATATAAACCCTTTCAAATGATCATATTATTGAACAAATAAGGATGCCAAGAATGAGGGAAGCAAATCATTTATTCTGCATTTTATGGCAGAGGAAATTGGTGGGTCAAATTGAGAGTAGATTGATTTTCGTGGTAGCAACAATTTCCAGTGATTGCAAACAATCAGATGTAGAAAAGAAGAGACATTGAGAGTTGGGTGAAAACAACTGCATTTCCCCATCAAGTTTGAGTTACAACAAGCAACATGATAGCTGGTGGTATGTGGCAAGAATCTAAAAATGAGATCAACTTCTTTCAAATGAGATCAATTTATTTCCAATTCCCCCCATTTTGATTAGGAGAAAATTCATCTTTAACATTGTAGCTTTGCATTAAAGACGGTGGAAAGAAATGTTGTCAACAAACAAAGCTTAGAGTGTCGCCAAACAATACGAGCAAGTTAGTTAACGAGACAAAAATTGCAATGTGGAAGATATACGAACTCACAGATGCCTGCTTTTTTGTTTCCAAAATGATAGGCAAGCCAGTAGCCGTTAACGGTGTCAACAGACAGAGATCTAGTCGTTGTCATTATTCACATTTGCATTTCAGTTTATTGACAATAAATGAAAATTACGTACTATATATGCACAAGGCCGTGACTGGAAAGACATGAAATATTTTCAATAGCAACAAAACATTTGGAATTGACTTTTTTTCTTTTGAATGTGAAAATCATTACAAAAAAGACAGTGCAAAAGAAATCAGAACTTACAATCGGATCATCTTTTACTTCCACCATGATAGACATACACCTTGTCAAGAGATAGAGATTTGACCCTCATCAAACAATTTGAGAAAGTGAACAAAAAATGCACAAATGATAGTGTAAAAGATATAGGAACTTACACATGCATCCTTTTTTGCTTTGTATAGAACAAATATAAAGTCTTTCAATAGATGCAGATTTGAGCCATGTCAAACAACTTGAGCAAATGAATAAATAGTGCAAATAATCATTTGTTGAACAATTTAAAAACTTTACAGTATAATCCATTAATGGCGTCTGCATTTTAGTCTATTTATAATGAATGGAAATTGCAACTTATAGATGCATAGTGGCCTTGTTAAAATGCCATACGTGGACAAAAATAGTGAACACAAAGCCATGACTATGTCAAAGAACATAACAAGGCCACAAGATATTTGCAATAGCAACAAAACATTAGGAGTTGATTAAATTTTTTTCTTTTTGATGATGACAATAATATGTAAGTAGAAAGATATAAAAATAGAAGGCAAATATAGGAAGAGTGCTCAAGTTAGAAGATTAGATGAATGAGTAATGGGTGCAACATAATGCTCTTGTCAATGTACAGTAATTAACATCATATGCAAAGTCACAAATAATAGGAAGCATAAATCAAAAGAGAAGACTATATGAAAGAACGTTAGCAAACCATTAAATATTTCCAAAAGCAATAAAATAGTAGGCATTGATTAAATTTGTCCTTTTCTTGTGTGATAAATAACTTGCAATAGAAGAGGGCCCATTACAAACGCAAAGATGTGTAAAACTATAAAATGGCAGTGTAAAAGATATAGGAACTTATAAATGCATTATTTTCACTTCCAAGACGGTGGACATAAAGCCTATCAACAGATATCGATTTCACCCCCACCAAACAGTCTGAACAAATGATTAAACAACACAAAAAATGATAGTGTAAAATACATGGGCACTTAGAAACATGTATTTTTTCGCTTGCAACATGATAGATATAAACCCTCTAGATAGAGAAAGATTATGATTTTGTCAATAGATTGTATTATGCATATAATAGATATAAATCCTCTAGATTATGCCATATTATAGAACGAATGACTTTGAGAATCCATAGGACTTGCTAGGTCAACAATGCTGGGGAAATAGGAGCTGTGAAGATACAAAATGTATCTATTGTAGCTTCCATGCATTTGGATTTTTCATGTTCATTCAGATCCCACTTGAGAAGTCTGGTAAACTAGATCAATTTCTTTCCATTTCCCCCCATTCTAAATTTGAACGACATTGGTCTTTTTCTTTGTGATTTAGTTTTGATGATGCTAGACAAAATTACTCTCAACATCCATAGATTTGAGTCTCTTCAAACAATCCAAGCAAATGAATAAACAAGGAAAAAATTTCAATGTAAAAGATATAGGAAGTTACAAATTCCTGTTTTTTTTTATAACAATATGATGGATATAAACTCTGTCAATATGCAAAGATTTTGGGCTTATCAAACAATCTCAAAAAATGAATAAACAATGCAAATAACCCTTTTCTCAATAGGCTCAAAAATTTACAACACAAGTCATTAATGAGACTTGCACTTGAATCTATTGACAATAGATGAAATTTAGTGACTATACATTATGCATGGGATGATGACATCCTATTCCTTGTGCATGCAATGTAGAGCTACATGTATTCAAAGAGAATATGATACAATGATTTGCAAAGAAAGGAAAAAGGTGTGTGTTGCTTTCCATAACACAAAAGCCATAAGGAATTGTATTTTGCCATTTACTTTTTCTGAGACTCTAAAGATTTGTTGTTGCAACATTTGCGTGAGATATAGTGACTTGATGTCTCCCACACACGATAAAGTAGTGTAGACAAGGTCATGTCGATAGACAACCTACTGTATACAACATGCTCTCAAAATCACAATAAAATCCTTTACTTTAGGAAGACTGTTCTGATTCTTTCGATCATAACGGTGAACAAAAACATCAACCATTAACCTGAACTTTGTAGAAGTTTCATCAAATTCTACTTCTTCACCCTCCTTTCCATTGTGAATTTTATTTCCAATTTCATCCATGAAGAACGTGTCCAACTTGTAAATCTTGCTCATAGCCATAGCTTTACCAGGTGTCAAGTATAGCTTCAAATTTTTACTGAAGCAAGAATTATAAAAAATTGGTCTCACTAGATACAATATGTTGAAAAGCTCTTTGAAGTTATTCCAAGAAAAAGTTCTAGAGAGTATAATGTGCAGTTTTGAATTAACCCTTTTGCATAAACTCCATGTCCTTGATCTGCTATTTCGAGTTTGATGAACTTCATCAATAACAAGTAGACATGTGCTCTCTAAAAGTAGTTTTCTTTGAAGTTTCCAATCAAAGATATGGAATTCATGCAAAAGGCTTAATTCAAAACAACACATTATACTCCTAGGAACTCTTTTCTAGAATAACTTCAAAGAGATTTTCAAAACACTGTATCTGGTGAGGCCTAATTTTGTCAATTGTTGCTTGCGTTAAGAAACAAAGCTTGGGAAAAAAATTCAAAATAGTAAAGAGGGTGGTGAGGCAGAATTTGATGACACTATTGCAAAGTTCAAGTTAATCACTAATGCATTTGTTGATTGTTATGATAATAAATTTTCATAGAAATGTTGTTTGAAGCATTGGAACATAGTTATTTTCATTGATTTCCAATTCATGCAAGGAAGTTTCAAATGAAATCTCCTTTCTGTAATGTTTATGTGCAAGTCAGAGCAGATTTTTTTAGTGTGATTGTAAAGTCACAAGCAACATACACTATGTCATGGAAAAGAATTGATATCGCATTATTATATGCATCATTGTTGAAATGTATATACATTGTTTTGTTTACTAAAGGTCACATGCATATTGCAATTTCTAGTCAATATGTTATCCATTTTTTATAGAACATGTCAGCCCAAAGTCCAGTCTCATCACCAGTGTTGATTTTTGTGGTGGAGACCTTCATTCTTGATAGATACATATTTTTTTTCATCTGGATTATGCAGATCTATTAGCTTTGTTTAATGCAAGCCAACATTGCAAAGCCTTAAAGCTATAGGACAATGATGGTGAAGACAATTTAAGAAATGATCCACGCAGCCATTGCATAGCTAGCTCTGTGTATAATGGCAATTAAGGAAAACACGTACTATGTCAAACAAGAAATTACAAAGTTTGTAATTGAACGATTCATATCAAGAACAATGTGCATAATGCAGAGCTTCATCAATTCATGTTAGAGGTGCATTCACACTTGGTTTCTAGGTTTCTACAACAATTGGCTCTTGTAATAGTTTTTGGTCTTATAACACGCTTCTTTGTAACCATATTGGAAAATTACATGTGAAAGGACAAAAGATACAAATTGTATTGGCACTACTTAGTATAATCATTACAAAAAAAACAATATGTGAAGCTTGAAATATTGAATATGTACAAAAAAGAGTTGAAGAGGCAATTACCCACTGTGATAAATAGCAATGCAAGATTTCTACCTTTAGCGTTTGGTCGACTATTTTGCACTAGGAAGCTTGCAACACAACAACAAATTCTTAATATCAATTCATTTGGATAAAAATAAACTTTTTATGAGGCTATTAAGCAGAGTAGTAGGTATTTGAAAACAAGAAAAAAAGAAATGAGCATAATTCTATATCACTGACATTGATCAACAACAATGCAAAATCTAGCATAATACCATCAAATTGGAAATCCTATGTAGTCCACAATCTAGAAAAAAGAAAACCATATTAGTCGAGCAATGGAAAATGAATTCATCAACAACAAGATGACTATGTGTAAGCAAATAAATCGATCAATTTTGGTAGTAATCTTGTTATACTTTTCAACTCCAATTATGGTTTGAGCTTAGATACATATATGCATACACATAGATATATACATAGACATGCACATACATATACATATACATATGTATATATATACATATATGTATTTATGCGGTTGTAATTTTGGGACTTCTAAGCAAATTGTGCCCTATCAATTTGTAAACAACGAAAACTTTGCCAACTAAAAAGGTATTATGCCTATGTGCTCTGGGAAGGGACACTGCAAAATGCAGCATTCAAGAAAAATTTGTGCTGTCAAGTCCCAATGAGCAACAATTTTGCAATTCCCAAGGCAATCTGATTGTCTCACAATCTAAGTATCAATAGCGGTTCAAGGTCCATGGAAACTATGCTCTCCCAAATTCATGCATCAAGATTGTATTAACATAGTTATAGTTTTCCTTGATACGATTAAAAAAATAGGCATAGCTTTCAAATATAGGGTCTAGTGATTGATTATTAGTAGCTCGAATAGAGTAGTAGTGATATCGATGTCTACATAATCATGCTATCTTTCTAAATGTTTTTTTCTTATCACATTTGATTCTTGTGGTGAGAGAGGGTCTTTTACAAATGATTGGAAAAAAATAATCAAGTGTTTTTATGTATAAATTCAAATGAAAGTGAAATATTGATTGAAATATGCAAATACTAAGTAAAATATCTTTGTCGAACAACAGTGTAATAATATAGAAGCACAACATAACAATAGTGGGTAAAGCACAAAGTAAGACAAGCCAAAAGTGCAAAGAGAATATAGTTGCAAAGAATAACACGAGAAAAAAGGTTTCATACGTGACTATAATTATAATCTAGTACATTTCTATATTTAACTAGGATAATTCTCTTGCAAGAAAAATAGATTGTGACAATATAGAATACAAACAAAGTAGAGACTGAACTTACAAATGTATACCATAGCATGTGTTGAACTTGATCTCCTATGTACCCACGTACATGGAAAATGGGACGAGTTACAACTGCGACTTGAGAAGAACAAGGCACCTATAAATCCTAATCATAAATGGGAAATCTGTATAACAGTGCATTCTAATTTCTCATGCTCAACTGTAACACAAGTTTTAGACAACACATATGAAATATTATGAAAAATGCCACCTATCAACAAAAAAATCTAAAGTGACCATGTGTATAACAACAAAACATTAGGAATGCATAAGCATATTAGTGCGTGCACTAATGTTTTGGGCTGAATGTTGCCTACTAAAATAGTGTTTCAAATATTGCGAGTAGATTGAAATGCACACGTCAGTAGTGGCCTATGGTGTGAAGTTTTAAGTTTTTCAAGCAAACTATTATTTGTATTGTCTATTGATTTGCTCAAATTCTATGCCTCATGCAAATTTTCGTGGTAAATCAGACATATCTTCAACAAATAGGCATTCTTCAATGTCTATCACTGTTTCATAAATACACAATTAATTTAGACTAGGAAAATACAAACCGATGACTAAAATATCAAAAGTCAATAATGAAATTGCAAAAACTGAGATTAATCCATAAAAACATTGAAAGATAAGAAACAACAGAGATTAGCCCATTGCAAAAATGTTTAAAATGATCGAGAGCATGAAATCTGTGTCTGTTGTGACAGTTTATGTCCATTGTACTGATAGCAAAGAACGAGCCATTTGTAAGTTCCTAAATCTTTTCCTACATAGCTTTGTGCATCTCTGCATTGTATGGGCTAATGCCTACTGTTTGCTATTTTTGAGTGCATTAATGGATTAGTCTCTCTTGTTGAGTTTAAGAATTAACAAGATAATTCATTACTATCGACTTTTGTATTGGCCATGATTAAGAATGGAAATAATATTTTCTCTCCACACATGCTTTACAATTGCAGTTGAATTTATTAACTGAAAATGAAAATTAGGTCTGTTGACAGGGTTTATGTCTATTGTATGGGAAGCAAAAAACCAGGCCTTTGTAAGTTCATGTCTTTTATAGTGTTGTTCTATAGTTTTTTACATGTTTGCATTTTATGGTTTAATGTCTATAGTTTTTCTAGGGTTTTTCTTTTATGCATTAAGCCATAAAAACAATCAACAATAGCAAAGAGTAGAACTATTTAAAATAGGAAAAGGAGGCGTTTGCAAGTTGCTATATCTTTTACACCATCATTTTATGTTTTACTTCTTTGTCCCTGTAACAATTTTTATGGCTTAATCTTTGCTCCTCAGTTAAAGAATTAGCTTCATAAATTCAAGTGCAGTTGCAATGCATGAGTGCAAACAATAGGCATTAACCCATAAAATGAAAAGATGCAAAAAACTATAAAATGACACTGTAAAAGATACAAGAACTTACAAACGCTTGTTTTGCAATTCCAAAATGCTAGACATAAACCCTCCCAGAAGGAACCAATCTCACCCTCATCAAACAATTCGAGCAAATCAGTAGAGAACCCAAAAATCAAAGTGTAAAAGATATAGGAACTTACAAATGCCACCTTTGTCGCTTCCAACACCGTAGATGCAAACCCTCTCAACAGACACAAATTTCAGCCTCATCAAACAACCTCAGCAAATGAACAAACAACGCAATTAAGCTTGCATTTTTTTGTGCTAATGTCTATTCTTCTCTATCCCTTATTGCTTTTATGGGTTATTGTCTATTGTCGAGTTAAAGACTTAACAACGTATTTCATTAATATCGATATCTTTGCTAGCCATGATTAAGAACTAGGTTGTTTGTGTTATTGTATCTATGGCCTAGTCTTTCTCATTGAGTTAAAGACTGAACATGACAGTGTGTTGGTCATGATTAAGAATGGAAGTAATAATTACTCTGCACACATGCATTGCAATTGCACTTGAATTTATTAAATGAAAATGAAAATTAGGCCTACGTAATTGGACAATGTCTGGGTATAAAATCATTGAGTCTTGCATATTAAAATTGTGCATTAGAATCGCGTCAGTAAAATTTTACTAAATCTATCCTGTAGTTTGTCGCATTATTTTAATAAAAGAGAGTTTTGAGGATAGTGTCCAAGTTAATTGTATTTCCATGAAACAACAAAAGTCATTGAAACATGTCTACTTGTTCAAGATGCACCTAAGTTTTCTGTATTTCTTGATCTATGGACATTATGCACATGTTTCACATTGTTGGTAGTGATTGACATGTTTGATTGGAAATTAGAATGCATTATTATATAGATTTTATATACTATTAAGATTGATAGGTTCCTTGATAATAGAAGCAATAGCTTATTGCTATAAGCCAATCAACACATGTAGCTAACGAACTCAAAAATCACTTTAAGCAAATAGGATTTTGATGTTCGTGATTCTAGCTACCTTTTTTGAGATGCATTTTTCCAACATTTGAAGAAGCAACACCAATTTCCAGATTCATGCCAGCAAAGGATTTATATGTCCCATAGTATATAACACTGGTATAAGTATAACCACAAAAAGTAGCAACAGTTGGCAGCTAGTTGCCAAAAGCCAACCAAGATTAAAATATAAGTTGAAAGAGTCTCTATTGCATTTCACACATATCAGATCAACTTCATTAGAGATCATCTAACAAGCACATGTCCATAACACATTATAAATATGTATCGTATTCAAATCACAAAATATGTTCAGAAACAAAGTTGAATTGTAATCTATTATTGAATCCAAGCATTTGGAACACTATGGATTTGTAACACTATCTCTATCTCCTGATCAACAAAAAATGTCATAGATGCAAATTTCTATGCAATTTCGGTTTCTTTATCTATGTACAACTTCAAAACTGGTTCAAAGACAAGGTGACAACCATATACTACAATGTAAATTAACTACAACTATTTAGCATCTAAAAAATAATTGACATTGCAATTCACCTATTCTCCTCCTTATTCATGTGCATCCACTGTATTTGAAAATGCGTAAACTGGTGCAAAGCACACCTCTTCACATTGTTGCAGTAGAACATTGATTTGTAGAACTGGGGTAAGATGCCAAATAGTAAACAATTGACATAGATTTCTGCAAAATCGACAGCTACTGGAAAACACACCTTGCCATGTTTCTAAATAAGAGAGTGTTGAACATTATGCATGTATCTAACATATAGTTATAGACAATGTACATTTTGCACCAATTTTGACTAACTTTTGAAACTGTCTCCTATATAGTTTCTTAGTTTCTACAACGAATACTAGTCAATGCCCGTTTTAGGCATATATGCATAAATAATAGGTTCATGCCTTCACCAATATACACACATATATAGATACACACACACATATATATATACATAGCCACATATATATAAATACACACACACACACACATATATAAATGTAGACACAAGTACATGCATATATATATATATATATATACACTATATGCATACATGTATACATATGTACATATATAAACACAACATAGATATTTGCAAAAAAAATTACATAGATAGATACTTATATATACATACATACATATATATATGTATGTATGTATGTATGTATGTATATATGTATATGCATATGTATGTATACATGCGTATATATGTATATGTATATGTACATGTATAGATATATAAACCTGTAACAAACAATACAAAAAATCTTTGCCTTGACAGGCTCAAAATTCAACACCGTAAGGCGTTAATGGCAATTGCAGTTGAATCTATTCAAAGTAAATGAAAATCAGTCCCTAATAAATGTGAAACGCACAACACGACGTATACACATATGCATACATACATACATGCATACATACATACACATACATACATACATACATACATACATACATATATATATATATATATATATATATATATATATATATATATATATATATATATATATATATTTGTACATACATACATATATATACATATATAGTAGATATAGATAGGCAGGGAAGTAATGCTATTGCCTCAATCGTGCATGCAAAAATTGTGCATAAGGAATTGCACCACAAATAACTTTGATCTAGTATTGTTGATATATATGTGTGTGTGTGTGTGTGTGTGTGTGTGTGTGTGTGTGTATACATATATAAACACAAATATATACATACATACATATATATGTATGCATACACACACATATATATACATGCACACACATACATATATATATGCATATATAAATATATATACATATATACATATATATACATATGTATATATACTCATATACACATACACACACACATATATGTATGTATGTATGTATTTATGTATGTATATGTACTAAACAACATAAATAGTCCTTTGTTTGAGAGACTCAAAACTCAACATTAATCCATTAATGGCTACTGCACTTGAATATATTTATAATAAATGAGAATCAGACCTAGGTATATGCAAAATACAAAACAAACATACAAACATACACACACACATATATATATGTACGTATAGATATTACACACACACACACACATATATATATATGTATGTATAGATATATGTTCATATATATATATATATATATATATATATGTTTTTGTGATTTCCTCGTTGGCTTTTGACATTTTGGGCATGGCTTTGTATTTTTCCAATCCACACTACTTGTCTATTCATGAAAGAGTGATGGACATTGAAAGATTCCTATCTGTTCAAAATATATCTAATTTACCATGAATGTTTTGATGCATGTGCATCATGCATCTAATCTGAGCAAATGAATGAACAATGCAAATAATACTTTGCTTGGAAGACTTTAAAATTCACACCACGAGCCACTAATGACGCCTGCACTTCAGTCTACTCACAATAAATAGAAATTCACAAATAGTAAATGCAAATGCACTGGTCAAAACGACTCGCGTCACGAGGAACAGTCAGTGCCAAGACATGACAATAGCAAAAAACTCATGAAATACTTGCAATGGAAAAGTTCGGTAAAAAAATTAAATAATTTAGAGATTGAGAAAACACCACAAATAATTGATAAACATAAAACTTAAAATGCATGAAATATTTCAAATACGAACAATTTTCATTTTCATGTAATAGATTCAAGTGCAAAGAACATGTATACATGCACAAAAACAATTACGTCAATTCTCAATCATGGCTAGCAGAGGAATCAATACTAATAAATTTCATGCCATAATAATATAAAAGAACGAGACACTTGTATCTTTGAGCAGCTAAATAATACTCTTAACAAATTTATGTTGATAATTCATATCTTTCTCTCCTGATTTTGACAGTCAATATTGGAAGATAGAAAATTATGTAGATTACATATATGACATAATCATATAGAAATTCTCATAGACAATTTAAATTTCTTGCTATTAAGTGGTTTAGTCTTCTATTGGCTAGGTGTACTTTCCTACATCTTTCACACTCTTATTTTATAGTTTATATGCATTCACAATTCATTTATGGCTTATGGTGTGAAGTCTTGACTTTTTCAAACAAAACATTGTTCACATTTCTTCTTCATTTGCTGCATTTCTCTCATGGAAGATAATTCAATCTCTATTAAAAAAGTTTATGTCTATTGTGTTACACTCAATCAATCAAGCATTTCTAAGTTTCTATATCTACAACACTGTCATTTTCTTGTGTTGTCTACTCATTTGGCCACACTGTTTGGCAACACTGAGATCTACTAATTAACATGTTTTTTGTTTATATGCTTGCAACTCATGAATGGCTTATAGTGCCAAGTCTTAAATCAATCGCGCCAAAGATTGGTTGTGTTTCTTGTTCATTTCTTCACATTCTTTCATGCAAATGAAATCAACTTGCATTAGAAGAATTTATAACTATTATGTTTGACACAAAGAACAAGTCATATGTAAGTTCTAATATCTATTGCACTTTCATCTTCTTGCCTTGTCTACTCATTTTTCCACATTATTTGATAGTGGTGAAATCTATGCCTGCTCACAGGTTCTATGTCTATCGTATTGCAAGCAAACCATGAGGCATATGTAACTTCCTAGACCTTTTGCAGTCTCGTTTGATAGTTTTTTTTTATCTATCTACAATTGTAATGTTCCCTGCTCTGTTCCAAATTTTTGCTAGCTTGATTAAGTTGACGCTTTATACTCATGTGTCCATACACTATGAATCATTCAAGACTTATCAAGTGAAGATTTCACTTTGTCCAAGAAATGATTTCACTTGCTCTGATTTCTTAAGTGAGAGTCAAATATCTACCTCCTGATAGATTTTATATTTATCGTATTTCAAACAAAAAATGAGGCATTTGTAAGTTACTATATCTTTTGCATTGCATTTCTTACAAACTGTGTACGTTTGCTTTGACTGTTTGACAACACTGGGAGTTGTCCCTGTTGACAAGAGAATTGACGAAATTAGAAAGAAATTGATTTGGTTGACTTGATTTCTCAAACACATTTACAACCTTTGACTTTAAAATTCACACCACAAGCCACTAATGACGCCTGCACTCTAGTCTACTCACAATAAAGGGAAATTCACAAATAGTAAATGCAAATGCACTAGTCAAAACGACTCGTGTCACCAAGAACAGTCAATGCCAAGACATGAAAATAGCAAAAAAATCATGAAATACTTGCAATGGCAAAGCTCATTACAATAATTAAATAATTTAGAGAATGAGAAAACAACACAAATAATAGACATACATAAAACTTAAAACCCATGAAATATTTCAAATATGAACAATTCTCATTTCATGCAATAGATTCAAGTGCAAGGAACATGGACACATGCACATAAACAATTACTTCAATTCTTAATTATGTTTAGCAAAAAAATTGAAACCAATGAATTACAGTTTTAAGTCTTTACCTCAACAATAGACACTAAACCATAAGAGTAGTGAAGGATAGTGAAGAGTAGACATTATCAAATAAAATGCAAACAACAACAAACAATAGACATTAACCCAAAAAATGCAGAGATATAAAAAACTATAAAATGACACTGTAAAAGACATACGAACTTACAAACACTTCATTTTTCACTCCCAATATAGTAGACATAAAGCCTCTCAACACTGCTAACAAGCTTATGCATATATAGTCCACCATCTTTATTTAATGTCAATAGATTGCAATGCGACTCTCATTAATGGCTTATGAAATAAAGTTCAATGATTTACAATGTTTACTCATTTGCTTTATCATGACTAGCAAATAGTAAATGCAAATGTATTGCTTAAAACACCACAAGCCCCCAAGAAGAGTGCATGCAAAGACACAACTATATAAAGAAGCTTATGAAATATTTCCAATAGCAAAGCTCCCTACAATAATAATAATAATTATTAAATAAATAAACAAATTAGAAAATGACAAAAGCACGAGGAAAATACCAACAGTCAATGAAAAGTTTGCAAAAAAAAATCGAAAATTTGCTTTTAATAAATAATTCCCAATATATTAGCAATACCTAATGAATAGTTTTTAGGACACAATTCCCAGCTCACAATTTTAATATGCAAGATTGAGGCGATAACATTAGTTCTCCACATATAAGGTAGGGACTAAAAATATGGAGGTCGTAGAGCTATTCAATTCTTGAGCTCGAGGCATGACATTTGTAGCCTTTTACAAAATATATTAATTGCGTGATAAGATTTGTTGTCAGGGGATAAGTGAAGATAATTGCGTGAAAAGATTTGTTGTCATGGGTTAAGTGAAGAAAATTGCGTGATAAGATTTGTTGTCAGGGGTTAAGTGAAGAATGTCTGGCGAGAGATTAATTTGACAACATACGTTCTATTTAAATCAAATATTTTCTGAAATTGTTCAATGGATTTTCCTCGAGGTCGATAGTACATCAACAAATTTTAGTGATAATGTTTTCGGGGTCATTGTATGGAAAGGTTTCAATAATTTACAAAAAAATCATAATAAGTTTTAACTAATATGGCAGAAGATTTTTTCTTTTGACCATCTTTTCAGCTTATAGTTTGAATTGACTTTGTCAATGAACAATACACATCGCCTGATGTATTGATCATTTTTTTGTTCATTTTATTTTTGTTTTCTCATTCATTCTTTAATTTCATTTCATCACATCCACATTTATTCTAAGAACATGCACAAATTAATGCAGGGGCATGATTTCCATCCACCGTCATATATGTTAATGTTCACAATCTTAGCTAAAAAAATTCAATTATGTTTCTTGGGAATATTTTTTTAGGTACACATATCCTCCTAAAGGTGCATATTAGTACGCTTTGCATTAATACCTAACAAGGCACTACACAAACACTTATGTGTGACTTCGTATCTCAAACTGTGATAGCAATGTTAGACAACCATGAAGGAGGCTTATAATTGAACACAACAACTAAAACTAGACACAACTAAGAGGTTGCAAGCAACTACTTCTACTCCAAATCCAAGTGTCAACCCAACTATAACTAGGTCTATCTACATTTAAAAGATAATGTATAATTGTTATAGTGTACCATTAGATCAAACTAAGCATGCAAGCAAAAATATTCTAAGAACAAGGGTTTACTTGATTTTATTTTTGCAGCTGTGTAGGAGTAATCACTAATAAGCAAGGAGAAGGTAAAATGCTTCCTTTGAAAGTTGGTCTTCTACTTGAAGTGTGTCTAGTTGAAAATAATTACTTGATGGTATTATTGAGTTTAAAACCCTTGAATCAAGTCTCTATAAATATTTATTTCTCAATAGCTTAACAAATTTAAGATTTACGTCATTATGCAATTACCATACAAACTTGGTTTCAAGAATCTCTATTTGATTTTCTTATTCCCATTATTTCATTTTTATGATTATATATTATTGATTCTTATTCGTATATGTCAATGTATGCGTATGGAGAAAATATTACTTCCATTCTTAATCATGACCACTACATTATTGTGTTAAGTCTCTAACTAAACAAGGCAAACTAACCCATAAATACACTAACACAAACAACTTGACCAAATGAAAAAAACAACCCAAATAATTCTTTTGTCGACATGCTTAAAAATTCAAACCCAATAAATATTTCAAATATAAATAATTCTTATTTTCATCAAATAGATTGAAGTGCAGTTAGGTACTTTCATTTTTAATCACGGCTAGTAGAGGAATCGACAATAATGAATTGCAGTGTTAAGTGTTTAATTCAACAACAAACACTAACCCATAAAAGCAATCAAGGATAGCAAATAATAGACATTAACACCCAAAATGCAAACAACAACAAACAATAGACATTAACCCATAAAATGAAAAGATATAAAGCACTATAAAACGACACTGTAAAAGACATACCAACTTACAAACGCCTCGTTTTTTGCTCCCCATACAATAAACATAAACCCTTTTAACAGACACATATTTAATGATTTTATACCTAGACATTTTCCAATTACTTACACCTAATTTTCATTGCCATTTAATAAATTTAAGTGCAGTTGCAATGCATGTATGCAAATAGTAACCATTAAGCCATAAAATACAGGGATGCAAAAAATTATAAAACGACATTGTAAAAGATATATGAACTTGCAAACGCTTCGTTTTTCAATTCCAAAATGGTAGACATTAGACAACCCAAAAAAGAAAATGTAGAAGATACATAAACTTACAAGTGCCACCTTTGTCACTCCCAACACTGTAGATGTAAATCCTCTCAACAGACACAAATTTTAGCCTCATCAAACAATCTAACAAATAAACAAATAACACAAATAATACTTTGCTTAATAGACTTAAAATTTCACACTGTAAGCCACTAATGACGAGAACACTTCAATCTACTCACAATAAATGAGAACTCACAAATAGTAAATGTAAATGTACTGCTTGACACGCTACGCGTCCCCACAAAAAGTGCATGCAAAGACACTACAAAAGAACTCATGAAATATTTTCAATAACAAAGTTCCTTACAACAACAATTATTATTTAAAAAAAATAAAAAATGACAAAACCACGAGGAAAATACCACCAACCAATGACAAAATTGCAAAAAAAATTGATAATTAATTTTTAATAAATATTTCCAACAACATCAGCAAAACTTTACAAAATTTTTTCATACGCAATTCTAATACTCAATTTTAATATGCAAGATTGAGGCGATAACATTAATTCCCCGCCTATAAGACAGAGACTAATAAAATAAAAAATAATAAAAAAATAATATTATATTATATGATTTGAATCCAAACAACCACTTCACATTTATTATTACTACTATGACATTATAAAGACAGGTACTCCCACTAAGTGACATTTGTTTGAAGTTCATTCCCCACTCATTCTACGTACTTAAACCGACTTCAACCTGACCACTAGCTCCCCACTAGCTCCCCATTGAAAAGAAATGTTTTAAGGGAAGTTCGTTCAGAATTTCGCGTCGTTGAGGCCAATGTTAAATACGTGCACGAAAAACATTGTTACTTAGCTCTCTATTCGTACAAGTGGTCCCTCGTTCGAATCGCCAAACTTGGTCAGACTCCACGAAAGCAAAATTGCATTTACGATCGGGGGCGCGGGGTTCAATTCCCTCCCCTGCGACATTTGATTACAGAACACTCGGCAAATTGCTTGCCAGTTAAAGCTCTCGCACACCTAATGAGCTTACGAAATTATTCACAATAAAATAAAAGTCTCCAGCCGTCGCTACAATTGATCTGTTCTTTGTTGAATAATTTGCAATGAGCAACCATAAGATTACGAATGGCAAGGAGATTTGGGGATTTGAGCTTAAATTGAGAGCGCAGAATACGGAGGTTTTTCTTGGATTGGACGGTGGCACAACTTCTACTGTTTGCGTTTGCACGCCGGTTCCATCGCGCAATGAACAAGTACCAGATCCTCTCCCTTTACTTGCCCGAGCCATTGGCGGATGCTCCAATCATAACAGTGTCGGAGGTAGGCTCTTTTCAAATGTAATGCTATTTGAAATTTCTCTCCTCTGCATGCTTTGTAGATTTTTTTCATTTTTTTTAACTGCATTATTCTCTCAACATTATAACGTTATGCTAAGAGATGGCTAACCTTCCAGGAGAATTTAAAAAAGCACAGTTTTTTCAAGACGTTTAGGAATTCTCCAAATCTTTTCATTTTTATAATTTATTTTGTTATAATATATTTAGTATGAGAAATTGGTGATAATTCACAGAAAACAATTGAATTATAGAAATTGAGGCCAATTTTCCGTATTCGGCTTGAGGTCATCACGGGCGAATCCTTTTATCAAAGACTTGGCGATTGAGCTTAGCTAATTTGCATTTTTAAATGGTCATGTTTTTCGAAAACAAGTCTGGCAGAAACGGCCAATCGTCGATTTTTGAGTATTTAATATAAAAAGTGGTAACTTTTTACAGAAAATTTATCCGATCTATAGAAATTAAAGCTATTCATTTTCACATGGCCAGGGTTTTTGGAAACTATTATAGCAAAGTAGCCGATTGGCAACTTTTCGGACAATGGATTTAAACTTTTTCTCCTCTATATCCGCAGAACCTTTTACAGTATTCTTCTATTGATATTTAAAATATGTTTGATGGATGTGTTGTTGATTTTGTTACGACGACTGATTTTTTTTTTGTAAATTGTTGTTGTAGCTGATAATTAAAACGAAAATTTTTAATTTCTCTCTATTTTATAAAAAATAGTACATTTCACAGAAAGTAAAATTGATTTATGGAATTCGAGGACAATTTTCATTCTTCAAGTGGCCCAGATTGTTAATATTATCTTTATTGGATACGCTTTTAATATATCATAATCATATTAATCAAAAACCAGGAAGATTACATATTTTGAAAGTTGACGATAAAAGGGTTGCTGGTTGGCATACACAGGCCATTAAAGCAAGAGTCCACAAGATAATATGAGTTTCAAAAAACGGAACATGAAGCGAAAAACAGAACACAAAACATTAGGGACAGACATCTCCTGGAGGAGGTGGAGGAGGATCATCCTGCCTTTGAATAATCCACTGAGCAATCTTATTGAGTGGAGGATTGGGGTCACACCACCCATCTTGCTATTCCTGAATAGGTAAGGGGTTTAATACACCTCACCATGGAGGCAGTGTCATCACACTAGTCTCGTGGCTAGTTTGTATATTCTCAAAAGTTTTGCAATTTGAAGATGCAGATCAGCCTCTCTGCACAGGCAGTGGCGAAAAATGGGTCCAACTGTGAGAGCAGCTCTGTTGGCGAGGTACAGGAGGTGAAATGGTTTGTATATTCCCCTCAGGAGGGACTCTGCTCATAGTGCAAGGTGCACTGTCCCAATAATTGAGGATATCCTGCAAATATTGAAATCCCAAACCAAGTTTCTTAGGGTTGGCTTGAATTTGTAATAAATAAAGGAAATAATGCTAATCCTCTCAGAAAGAGAGAAACTACAACCAACATTTTCAGTATTAGATAAAGCTCCATTTCAAGTCTTCCATAAATGAAATAAAATAGAAGCTTTGAAGAGCTGACAAATTCTTGCAATGTAAGAAAGCCATGGAGCTGTATCTCCAAATGAAGCTATCCTTCAAGTAAAGAACTGTGGGGCGGAAAGGAGAGAAGAAACCATGTATCCTCTTCCAAGCATCTTGAGCCTGAGGGTCAGTCCAAAAAATTATGTTTAAAAGTCTCTAGGTGACAGTAAGCAGGGCACTTAGGATGAGCAATGCCAACATGGAAGAGTCTCTTTCCAAGCAAGAACCTTTGATAAATTAAGCATCAAAGAAAGTGGGCAATCATAGGCTCAGGCTGAGCTTGCCAGATCTTGTTGATTTGAGAGAGCCCAGTGTGAGGGGAAGAATTCAATCCCCATCCCATGTTGAGCATGTTAACAGCTGGAGAGACAAAACTTAAAGCTTTGTAGAGAAGGCTAAGATTTTAGTGTTTGAAAATAGTGTCATAACTCTACCGGCATTCTTTCCATCGTGCTCTAGAAGGCTAGAGGCTAAATTTATGTAACTAACATAACATCAGGAATAAGCTCTTGAATGCATAAAATAGAAGGCAAATCAACTGCAACCATAGTTTGAGGACTCTCCGAGTCCTGGAAAAGACTCTTGGGACTCCTGAGTCCTAGGGCTCGCTGAGTCAACTTGCCAAGGGCTCCCGAGCCAAGTCCTAAAGAGTCTAGGCTAGGACTCCTGAGTCCTGGCAAGTGACTCGTGCAAGTCCTAGAATCGGACTCCCAAGTCCTAGCAAGTGACTCGTGCGAGTCCTACAATCAGACTCCCGAGTCCCAACTTAGGACTCTTGGCATTGCCTAGAAATAATGAGTATGAATGCTTAAAACTTGTTTTTTGTTTGTTTTTTTCATTTGAAAATTTGAAACTATGAGTATGAATGATGAAATTTCAAATATTGAGTGTTTGAAGATCATATAACATGTGTAATATTTGAATTATGAGAAATTGATAATCAAATTAGGCTCTTATGTTCTCTACCTGCATTAATTTATTTTTGTTTTTTTGTAAAACTACGGTTTTCTTCTTTGCTGAGTCCTAGCTGAGTTTTTTGCGGAGTTCGTGCCAAGTCCCGAGTCCAAGTCCTATTTTGGGCTGCCGAGTCCGCGTTGAGTCCGAGTTTTCCAACTTTGACTGCAACCATCTTATGTTTTGCTGGGGCACAGGCCGTGGGATCCATCTTGATAGAAGACTAAGTCCCCAATGGTAGTTTGAAAGCTTAAATA
Organism: Sequoia sempervirens; assembly: GCA_007258455.2. Taxonomy (NCBI): domain Eukaryota; kingdom Viridiplantae; phylum Streptophyta; class Pinopsida; order Cupressales; family Cupressaceae; genus Sequoia; species Sequoia sempervirens. The sequence goes on along the minus strand of VDFB02280336.1, from coordinate 71,007 downwards.
CTAGGAGTTTCTGCAAGTGGCAAATTGGAAGAGCTAATGATGGGAGACCACCAAAGACTGGAAAAACAATCTTGAAACCATCGCCAACATACTTCAAAAATGGCTTAATAGTCTCGAATGCTTTCCAAATGTTTTGTGTAATGAAAGATCCTTGAATCTTAACAGGAGAATTGGTAATTAGAAGGGAATGGAAGCCAATGCCTTTCCAATAATTCTTGCCATCGGGAGAACTGAATTTGATGTAGTGCCCGAGTAGAACTTTCCTGGCCTCCAATGGCTGAGACAACCCACTTAGTGATACTTCGCCAATGCACATCAATTAGTCCCATGCCCACCCTGTTCCTGAGAAAGCAGCAAATTTCCCAAGTGACTTGATGGAATCTGTAGGTTGGCTTGATGTTATGCCAAAAAAATCTCTCAAAAGCTTTGCCAGCCTATTATAAGTAGTTTTGGAGGGGGGGCAATAGGAAGAATAAAACATGTGAGTGGCCACCAAGACTTTAGAATAGATTATGGAAATTTCTTTTAAGAGAAAGCAGCATGGTTATCGAAAAGAGGATCTTCTTCTCAACCCCCTAAAGGACATTCTGCCAAAAGGTGGCAGCATGCTTTCAAAGGAAAAAGGGATACCTAAGCATTTTAACATTGCTCCCTTATCAACCCATTTTGAATGATAATTTTAAAGTGAGGTCAATAGACTAAAAGGGCTCTATCTATAACATTGTGTCTTAGTTCATAGTAAGTTAAAACTAGAAACTTTGCAAAAAGTTTCCAAATAGGCCACGGTTTCCTGGAAAGACTCCTAGTTTTTGGTCATGTGAGAAAAGAGTCATTTGCGAAGTGTTCATTAATGAGGTGTCAAGAAGAATTGGGAAGGAAGATCTCTTTAACCAAACCCAAAAAGACCTTACATACGACAAAGAGGCAAGAGGGCATCCTTGGCAAATGGGTCTAGACAAACCAAAACTTTTAGTAATTGCCATTAATTGAGAGACACGTCGAAGCATAAAAAAATGTTCGCATAGCTTGAAGAAAAAACTCCCCAAAGCCAAGGGCTTTAAGCATGGCCAAAATAAAGAGCCATTCAATTCAGTGGTAAGCCTTCTCAAAGCCTAACATAAGAAAAGGAATGCATGGCCAAGAGGCCCTAGCCCATTCCATCCCTTCTAGACAACAATGTATTTATCTGGAATGTGTCATCTTTTGATGAATCCTATTAGCTAAGGTCATACAATAGTAAACAAAATATGCTAGGGTTTAGCTAGAATTTTATATGAGACATTAAGCAAAGTGATAGGTCTCTAGTTGGTGATAAGCTCAAGGTTGTTAGCTTTGAAAATAAACTTAATGTTCCCAATGTTGATAATAGAACATAAGAACGGCTTACTAAGGGCTTCTTTGTAAACTTGCAACAATTTGGTGTTAGTAAATGCCAAGTGGATTTAAAGAATTCACAAGGAAAGGCATTTAACCTATGAACTTTGTTGTTGGCCATTTGCATGAGAGCCGGATGAAGCTATAATGTCCCCTTTTCAAAAATAAAATAATTGGTTGTAATGTCCCCTAATTAGGGTATGCCTGATTGTGCCCAAAAGTAACAATTCCAACAATATAATTTGTTTTACAAATAGTATTCTAAAATTAAATCATATAAAAGTTATTGAACTTAAGAGTAAATGAACAATTAAGATAAATAACATTGTCTAATTGAATCTAATCTATAGTTTCATTTCCAATAACCAACCATAGAAAGGATTGGAAAGGAAATCACAGTAGGGTGCCCGGAGACTGTTCATCACAATTAAGCCCAAGGGTGTGGCAATCACCCCTTGGCCCACAAGTGGCAGGAACTCCCGTTACCATCCAACATGGGGTGGTCTACTTACTTTGTGGAACCGGTCTGCTGCCTCTCCCAATCGTGTTCCCTTGCTAATCCATGCCTCATTGCTTATAGGGAAACAAATAGAGTAAATCAATAGTTATAAGAGCTTTAAATAGATTAGCAATTCCCATTAGTAACTAGGTTAAAGATACATAAGAGATTATATATATAAAAACATTATACACCATCATGATGCATACCAATCACTTATTAAATTCAATGGTTGCTGCATTTCTGAATGCAGATAGTTATTTATTATCTAATCTCGTCCGATGATTCTATGATCAATGATCCAATGATCCAAATTGATCTCCAATTGATTGATCGATTGGCATTTATAATACACACACACACAGTTATTCCTTTATTTATATTCTACATTTTACTTCTTAATAACATTCTTGCTGCAAACAATATTTTTTTAATAGATATCTCATATTCCACTTTCTCATTCTCCTTTTCCCAAATCACATTCCATTGGTCCCCGTTCATGCTCTCACAAATGAATTGTTCCCCCTTTAATATCTTCTTTGGTGGGGGAAAAGCCACCTCTTTTCATTACATCCTTACTTTGGTAAGGGACACATCCCTTCATAATCCAAGCACTGCCCCCCTTAAACCTTTTTTAAATATTAATTGCATGCTTTTATTTTTTTATTTATTTATTTTTGGAATCGCTGCCCTTAGTTTTCTTTGCATATTATGGAATTAGTAATGATCGCTGCCTTTAGTTTAACATTACTAGGGAATCATTGCATTTAATTTCCCTTAGTTACTTTGGTCAGCGATTGTCTTATATTCTTGTGCAGGCTGCGATCAGGGTGCATGACATTGGGAGACCCAAAGCCTATTACTTTATTTCCTATAGGCTAAGGGATAAAGTCAAAGAAATATATTAATAATAATATTTTAAGCAGTCCTAGTACTATTATTTGAGAACATTGTAAAAAGGACAACTCAAATATTATTATTAGACTATTAGTTAGACAAAGTGGGCTGTGTAAATGGGACATAATAAGGCCTTTTGTAATATTCTATTAGAATGTTTACTAGTGAGTGAAGAGCACACAGAATATACTGATAGTGGGGGGGTGTGAATCAATATTTTAAAACTTTTAAACTTGAAACCATAAGAATCAGCAAATAGAACTGTAAGAGAAAACATCAACAAGAAGAACACCAATTTCACATGGAAAACCCTTTCAGGTAAAAAACCACGGCAGATCAATACTTTAATTAACAACAAAGGGCACCAACCTAGATTACAAAAGTGAGCACCAACTCACTGGAAGCACCAACTTCCTCGAAGCACCAACTTCAAACTGCTGAAGCACCAACTCCAGCGTGAGCACCAACTCATTGAGAAATTGTCACAACTCTGTAATGCTGCAATCTTGATAATAAACACTGCCTATACATGAACTGAGAGGCTCATACTCTGCATGAATACTATCCAAACTCAGAAAACTTTTATTTCAAATCTCAACATCATCAAGATAAGGCTACACGACTCCACCCAATCCATTCATAAACAAGGCTTCATATTATCTGATATTGCTTCCTAACACACCTGAGTATTGATGTTAATATTTTCGAATATCAAGAAATTGAATGTGATCATGTTCAGAAAAATAAAGAACAACAGAGACAAATTCCACAAAATTGCTTATACCAACTCTTCAATGCAAAAGAGAACAACACAACCCCCATAAAATTCACCTTTTCACTCTCCAAAAATAACTTCCTCAAGCAATTTTTGGGAATATAGATGACAGAATGTGCATAGATTAAACCCACATCTTTCAATGAAGACTCAGAGCCTTCTTCAAAATCCACGCCCTCTACACGTGCCTCACAACTTGACTTCAGAATGTATATATTGTTGCACATCGCTGCATATCCATTGAAATGATAGCGATGGCTTTTTAATCAGTCATGAGGACATGAAGGATCGATATGCACAGTAACGTCAATCACAGGTCATACAGAGACTTGAGATGTCTCTCACGGCACCACTCCACAAACTGCTTGACTTAGAAATGAACGCAAAGAGCTACCACAGTGCTTATGGCAGAGAATATTTTTCTTCTAATCAAAGATACTCTTCACACCTTCCTGAAGAATGAGATTCATACCTCTGAAAAATTTACGTTGACACATCTATTTCTTCAAACCATTTCGTCGACCCACCAAAGACACGACTAAACAAAGGCCTCTCATAAATCACCCGTATCATTACTCTCAAACTTATATTTCAACCTGCTGTTATTGGGAGACGTCTAGCATTCACAACCTCCTACACGAGCTTTACACACCCCCGCCATATATACATTCCAGCCCGACACACCATATCTTCCTCATATTCAAAACAAGAATCGCAAAGATTGAATACATAGTTGAATCTTTAACTCCACAAACACAGGAATAACCAAAACGCATCAAAAGACGCACAGTCAGCAATATCCATGTCTTCCTCACAAATATGAAACAACTAACGCCACTAGGAGAAGAATAAATTCGGATGTTATAATGGCAGTGAATAAACTCGACAATATTTCTGAGCCACCCCAAAACATTTTAAAAGGAAATTGCAAGCTAAAAAATAGCCGACGCCAATGAAGGAGCCGTCGCATAACAAGGAGTTAGAGGAGTTAAATTCAAAATAGCCGCCTCACAAAAATGAAGAGGCCACTACACAAAAGAATTCGCTGACTTCAAAATGCCACAAAGGCATACTCTGAATTTCCACTACATCCATGAATAATGAATAATGCATTAAACCCGTCAGAAGAATTTTCAATGCAAACCTGAAGCCGTCGGAAATTATTGACCAAAGCGTTTCAAAAGAAATGACTCGACCATGACAAGTCAAATCTGACTTGGCACTTTGAAACAAATTTGCTGACATAATTCAAACAAAGGCTTTATCGAATACAAAGATAAGCCATCGCCACAATGCTGACTCAAGCACTCCAACTTCTTTGACATCAATGACAAAATGTCCAACAGTGAGCACTTTGGAAGGGAAAAGGGAATTCAAAAACAAGGCAAATCTTTCAAAGGGAGTTCATCCATTTTATGAAATCAAGTCCTTTTTTTTCTCATAGCTTGAGCAGCCATGTTCAACTATTGCACTTGAGGACAAAAACCTTTGGAGTGCGGAAATTCGGAGGATGAAAACCCTCTTGTTCCTTGTGGTGGTTTCACCCAAGAACTGCATCTGTGCTAAGAAGTTTGCAGATTGATCCTTGTTTGGTGTGTTTTAGTGCTGTTGTTCTCTGATTTTATTATGTTTGTTGTTGTGCAGCAGTCAACATCTTTCTACATTGAATTTTTTACAGTTGTGCTGCACTATCTAACATACCATGCCACACCCTTTTCTGCAGTACACATCCATTGCAGTCGTTTGCAGGTCATTTATTGCAGCCTCCATATAGCCTCATCCTTGCTGAATTGTCGTCGTACTAGAGACATGCAGTACCTTCTGAGTAGCCCACCTGTCACAGCATATTGCATGAGTTTGGTTTTTGTTGTTTATCTTTGGTAGTTTGAATAATATACGCAAAGGGATCTCTGCTGTAATATCGTTGTTTATTTTGTGTGTGTCCCACACACTGTAGTAATGATATATTTGATATGCAAGGGTTTAAATGATAAGTATTGGTTTTTAATTACTCATGTTCAGTATTTCATAATTGTTCAACTATTGCATAGGTAGGAATTACGAAAAATTGTAGGGTTCATTAAATTTTTGAAAAGGGACATCATAGAAGTTCATTTAGGGTGGAGGGAGAGTCGCAAGCAATTTGAGCAGCTTGGCTAAGTCTATTGGGAACAATGACTAAGCACTATTGAAGAACTTGAAATTGTTCTGTGGTTTTATCTTGAGCTTGAAAAACCAACTTATAGTGTTCAAGAAAGGAACTAGAGATTTTAGGGAGTGCATTAAGCCTTCCCTAAGTAGTCTATATTGCCTTAATTTGTGATCTTGCTTGTTTGTTGTGCAAGGCTTTGAAGAAATCCTTAGAGGCCCTATCTTTTATGTGAAGCCAATGAAGGTGAGCACAAATTTGAGTTCTTCTAGCTTGATGGATTTTTGTGATCTCAAAGTTATGCTTCAAATGAGCAGCCAAGGTATGCAGATGAGAATTGAAGGGGTTGTTTTCCAACTCTTTGGAAACCCTAATAAACTCTAGGAGCAACTTCATTAACTCTTTCGTGAACTTAAGCAACCTACTTGCCAAATTGATGCAGGAAGGTGGAGATGTGAGTGATGGTTGCATTCCACCACTCAATCTAATTGGTTGTTGGTGGGGAAAATAGCGCAACACTCTAAATTTGGGGGATGCGGTGGACAATACCCTTATGATTTTTTTTTCTAGACAGTAGGAATCGGGTAGCCCCCCTATAAATTGCAGTGCGCTTGGTAAACATTTTTCATGTGACTAGTGACGCTGGCACAACACGCCCTTCTGTACCATGGGGACGGGGGGGAGACTGGACCTCGTGACCTCTTGCCTGCAATAGGATGCTTTAGCCAATTGAGCTAGGGCCTCCACCCCACAATACCCTTATGATTAAGTAGTGAGGTGCTTAGGATTTTAAATGGTTTATTGTCCCATTTAATCTTAAAAGTGATGAAACTATGGTCAAAGAGAACAATCTCTAGATGGATTGCCACATATTGTCCTTTATTATTACAATATTAAATTTAATATTAATGGTCATCTTAGCTCTAGTTAGTTTTTACTACCTTTAGTTACTCTTTAGTTGATTTAGCATCTTTCTAATTTCTGTTTTAGTTTGCTTTAGTTTACGATGGTTTCTTTTTAGAAACATTGCCTTGTAATTTTTTATAAAAGGAGCTTTTGTCTCCTCTTTAAACAAGTAATTATGAATATCAATTATCTTTTCATGGTATCAAGGCTTAGGCTCGACTTGAGACATTTTGTTTTTAGCTGATTTTTTTAAAATCAAAGAAATTTTTAAAACAAAATTTTGTGAAGCCGATTTTTTGAAAATTGAGGGTTTTTTCTGGAGGCATTTTTTGATGAAGTTTTCTTTTTTCTCTGAAGATTTTCATATTTTTTTTAGAAGTAAAAATCGCAGCTCTTTCCTGGCGGATATCGAGGGTTTTTCACGCGACATGTTTCTATTTTAGTTTGCTTTAGTTTACAATGGTTTCTTTTTAGAAACATCGTCTTGTAATTTTCTATATAAGGAGCTTTCGTCTCCTCTTGTAAACAAGTAATTATGAATATCAATTATCTTTTCAATTATGGTTTGCAAGATGGAAAACATGTTACTAAGACATCATGATGTGATCAAGGTGCTTGAGCACTTTGTTAGAGGCTGCTCATAAGATAGACCACACAAACCAAGGATCCATTGAGGCAAGCTGCCACCAAAAATCTGGGTCTAGTAGCTCCCAATGGTTTGAAAAAAAACCGAAGCTTCATGTTCTTCCACACACCATCACATAGGTAACGTTCCTTCTTTATCTTTAGAAGTTTCCATCATATTGAAGTTACCATAGATAAGCCAATTAGAAAAAAGGCAATTTGTCAACTAGCTAATTCATAAAGCTGCACTATCCAAACCATAGTAACAAGGCATGGACTTGGCATAGACTTGGCGAGGGTGACTCGACTTGGGACTCGGCGTAGACTCGGTGAGGGTGACTCGACTTGACGGACTCGGCGTAGACTCAACAAAATGGAAAACCCAAGAAATTTAGAGATTTTTAAGGATTTAAAACTTCTTTCATGCACCCTTTATTAAATAAACCTTAAAGACACAATAAATCATCAAATAGAAGCAAATTTGATCACATACACAAGTATACATCAATCACATAAGTGTAAATGCAAATTGTAGTTGAGCTGTTGAAGGAAATAGCACACTTAGATATATAAATATAGTCAAATGTATACAAAACTCATGGAACATGAAATCCACGACATCAAATGTTCCATACAAATATGAAATATCAAAACAATAACTACAAGTCTATGCAATAGAGGAGCCTACACCCTTCCTACGGAGGCATCTAAGGTGGGTCCTGGATGATGTAGCAGCTACAACCATAGTCTCTGCTTGTGACTCCATGCCACCCTCACCAACATCAGCTGTGGCTGTGTCTGCCATGGCTACAACCCCAGCCTCTCTATCCTCCTGGTCTGCCCAATCAAGGTCCTTGTCACTAAACATTGGATCTGTAGCCTCAGTGATCCACTCAACACTGAATTTGTGCTCTAGCCTCCTCCTTTGCCATGGCTATAGCCTCAGCCTCTCTATCCTCTTGGTTCACCCAATCAAGGTCCTCGTCACTATACACTGGATTTGTAGCCTTAGTGATCCACTCAGACTCTCGATCAACATCCTCTCGCGTGATCGGGGTGGAGTCATGGTAAAAAATCTGCTTGTGTCTAAGACGAAGGTTGTAATGAACATATACTAGATCATTCAACCTATCCATGGACAGTCTATTGCACTTCTTGGAGTGTATGTGCTCAAACATACTCCAATTGCGCTCACAACCAAAAGAACTGTATGGCTGGCTCAATACACGAATGGAAATATTCTGAAAGTTTGGTGTCTTAGCACCAAACATACACCACCTTTTATCTGAGATGAGAAAAATAAACAAAATCAATCTCATTTCCAACTTTAAGTTTCAAGGTTCAAGTTTCAAGTTCAACATTTAATAATAATATAAAAAGAGGAAAATATGTCCTTAAATATATTTTTACTTGGTTGTAATGTCATCCTACTATCTTTGCACATTTGATGTGCAAAGAGTTCTCCTTGTCAAGTAGTAAAGGCGTCTATCTCGTGGACTATCTGTGCAGTAACAGCAGGTGCCATCTGCTCTATCACCAAGTAGAGACCACTAAGAACCTAATTATCTATGTGGAAATCACGATGGAATTGGAAGGCCGGATTTAGAAAATATGCTGTTGCAAGGAGGGGCCTATGAAGCTGGTGGTGCCATCTATCCGTGATCTCCCAAATGGGATGATATTTATCCTCAACTCCCCCATAGTCGAATCTAGTGGCCTTTTTGGCCCTATCCATGCCCTCATATATGTAGCCCATAGCGGGCTTCCCCCCATCAACAACTCGTAGGAGAACTACCAAGGGCTTGGTGAACTGCAAACATTGTGAAACATTAACATAAGTAAGTGTGAACGAAAATAAACACATAAAAGAAAAATATGAATAAAAATTAAAACATAATGTAGAATTAAATTTTACCTTTACAATCTCTGTAGCTGCTGCCCAAAAGCTTGGCTCATCAAAAATGCTATGTCACATCAATCCCTGCAGTGGTCGTAGCATAGGATGAGGAAGTCCACTCCTCACCCAACAAACATACGCCTCAAAGCTGCCTTTGACCGAATCAAGGATTGTAATGTGATGAAGTTAGTGGCAAATCTAGTGATGCTAGGACGAGCCAACTCCCTCAACCCTGTGTATTGCCTCATTAGGCTAAGGACCCATGTGTGATTGTATACAAATTTGCAAATGTTTTTGGCCGTATCCACACATGTTTTAATCTATGGAAGCTTGCCAAGATCCTCCAATATGAGGTCAAGGCAATGGGTGGCATATGGAGTCCAAAATATAGTTGGGTGCCTCTCCATCAATAGTTTACGAGCAGCAACATAATTTGCTGCATTATCGGTCACCACTTGAACCACATTCTCTTCGCCCACCTCAACTATGACCTCCTCTAAAACCTCACAAAGGCATGTGGCAGTTTTTACATGGGCGGAAGCATCAATGGACTTGATGAACATAGTGACACTTGAAAAAGAATCAAAATCAATGATTCAATAAATTATAAAAAAAATAAATTAGCCATATTAATCACTAAATCAAATTCAAATTTCAAATTATTCAATGCATTGAGGGAAGTACAATTACCTGCGGAGGAAACAAGAAAATTGAGCAGCATCCTATTTCTCCTATTGGTCCAACCGTTGGTCATGATGGTGCAACCCTTCTTGCTCCATAGCAATCGCTGCTCCTCTATTTGGGTTTTTACATCAGCCACCTTTTGACTCAAAAGTGGGCCCTTTAATTCATCTTCAGTAGGGGCTTTGAACCCCGCCCCACAAATAGTTATGGCATCAACCATATTTTGCCAAAAAGGAGACCTAAAGCATGTCATAAATAAATTAAATAAGATAAGTATTGACAATTGTAAAATAGAGAGTTTAACTATAAATTTGAATTCGACATACATCTAGATTCTAAATATAAAAATTCATGAGACAAAGAAATTAAGAATCAATTATCAAACTATAAATTTTAAAACAATTAAACAAAAAAGAGTTACCTGTCTACATGGAAGGGTATGGTGCAGTAGTACCAAAAGTCTGCAATTGATTGTTTGGTTGCATCATGTGCCTCCTTGTTCCAACCCATACTCTCAAGCAACGGTTGCAAACTAGGAGTAGTGCGTGACACAAAATATGAATCCATCCTAGATTTACGAACTCTAGGACCAATGCTAACACTCCCACTACCACTAGCAGTAGCGGCAACACAAGCACTACCAATAGCACCAACACTAGCAGAAGCACTAACACAAGCACTAGCACTAGGATGGCATGGAGGCATGGAAGAAGCCTCTCCAACACCACCAATACTAGCCAACTCCTCCCTCTGCCTCATTTTCATTTCTTTTTTCAATTCAAATGATTCTAATTGCACTTGCACCTCATGAATAGCCTCAGGAGGTGCATGAGGACTACCCACTGCATCATGGGCAAGTATGCGTGCAATATGGTATTTCAATCTGTTTATGCCTCCATGAAAAAGTGTTTTGCAATATTTACATTTGGCCTCTTCTTTTTTCTGCCTGGGAAAGATTTCAGCCTAATTCCAAGTAGGGTCTTTTCTAACTAGGGTTGTAGACATTGTGAAAAATATGGTTTGAATTGCAAATGAAGGCTGCTGCAATAACAAGTAGGGTTTCTAAATTTATTTCAAAGAAAAGTAGGGTTTGTAAAAAAAAAATGCAAACTCAAAAAAACAATGAAATTTTTGCTTAAAAAACACAAAAAAAAAAGATCAAGCTTACCTCTTAGATTAGGCTTGAAATGAAATGCAAACTCCTTCCAGTCGTTGTTGAAGAGCTTTCAATGCACCTCCTTGCTGGTATGAAGCTGCCCGAATGCGATTTGATGATGGATTTATCTTCTACCTCCTTGCTGGTTGCCCTAGTATGCTCTCTAGTTTTTCTTCACAGCTCTCTTTTCTCCTCCAATTTTGCCAACAAAATGAAATGAAGTTGCTTTTAGATCTGTGGAGGAGATATAAGTGTAAAAAAGAACCACTTTCATCACTTATTTTATATTTTTTTGTTGCTTTTTGACCAAGCCGCACCGGCTGAGTCCAAGCGACCGGACTCGCTCGGACTCGGCGAGTCCAGCAAGTCCGGTAGACTCGGCGAGTTTGTCCTGAACTCGTCCGTACTTGGCTGAGTCCAAGTTTGAGCCCCTCAGACTTAGTTGGGGTGACTCGACTCGGGACTCGCCGAGTCCAGGCGAGTGGGAGTGAGTCTCGTTTCTATGATCCAAACCATCAAAATCCGCATAAACATTGATAATGCCCATAATAGTAATATTTACATGGCAATCAAATGGCAAATTGAAAGTGTAAATGTAATTCATTTACACATGTTTAAATTTGGAGAGACACGACAAATTAAGAAATGCTAAAATCTCATAAAAACATGGAAAAAAACTTCAACTAAAAAATAAGCAAAATGAGGGTTTGAAGGAGCAATGCTGAATGAGTGCCACTGCACCCTAGTTTGGCAATTTGTTTGCTATGTTGTCTGCATTTGCTTGAGAAAACCTGAAAAGATACTTGCAATCTGAAACACAAAAAGTGACAAAAAATGAATGTTTGAGTGTTTAATAAAAAAAATCTGCCATACTTTTAAAAAAATGGCAATAAAACCACAATTCATTTGAATAAAAACATTTTAAATGCGTTTTTTGATCAGGGCACATTATTTTGCTAGTGGCTGTGCACAGTCTGGGATTTGGGCAGCGTGTACTTGCGATTAACTATGAGTTTTTGGCAATTTTTTGCAACTATGATAATGCCAACTAAATGATCATCAATGCTTAGAGTAATCCACGTGGCATGATGGTTTGGTTCTTCTCTCATATCAATATTGGAAGAACTTAATAAAGGTGAGATTAACATTTCCATGCTGCCATGACCCTCCTTTGCAAGGTATTGAGCTGGGTGTGTAAGCCAAATCGTCCTCAAGGCAGTTTGAAGCAAAAAACTAGAAACTTAAAACTTACTACAAGCAAATAATATCAAATGGGCCGAGATGTTGGTAGGCAACCTGCACAAAAACTTACAAGAAGCTTCTGTAAGGCCTCATACATTCTAAGAGATAAAATTCATGTGGAGGGATCCTCCACAGAGAGTTCAATCTGGCCATCATTGTCTATAAGTGACAAATTTGTTCCCTAAAAGGGGACATTGGTCTGGCAGAATATAATTTCTGAGTGAAATTGAGTGGGCATTTACATGCTGAGATCTCTCTTCAATGAATCCTTGTTGGAAGGGCATCAGGAACTCCTGGAGGGTTAATCACTCGTAGTAGAAGTCCCAATGGAAATATGACGGCTAGGAATAGCAACTAATAGTTAATTTTTTCTCCTCTAAATTTGGAATTCTAAACTATTCTTTTGTTGATAGTTAAAATTTTCCAATAGAACTAGTGATTTTTTCCCTAGATTGTTACGTTGGTAATAATTTCAATTTTTGATTCTCTACATATATTAAGTTTTAACTAGTGGAGATTGAGGCCAACATTCATTTTTGAGTGGCCAGCACTTTTGGAAACATATATTTAAAAAAAAGCTCTTGATTATAGTTTTTTTTTGTCTGGACCCTTACAAGAGCCAAAGATTTGGAAGGCTAATATTCCTCAGGAAGTCATTACAAAGGCATGTGTTGGGTGGTCAAAGCCTGTTGAAGGATATAATACTTTTGGCTATTAAAACAATCATAGACGTGTCTTTGGTAGTCAAGGCCTGTTGAAGGATATAATAACTTTTGCTATCAAAGCAATCGGAGGCAACTTTCTCAATGTCTTGAAAGCTAAAAGCTTAGTTGCTGAAAATGAATTCTTATGGGCATTTTGAATTTTGTTATCGGGGTAGATTGTTAACAAGCTGAAGAGGATATACACAGGTGCAACTTGGGAGGAAAAGATGATATTAAGGTTGTATTCAATACAAATCTCTGGGAAAGTCTAATGAACAATTCCATAATTCAAGAGAAGGCATCCAATGATGATCAGAGAAGTTCTTCTCTTCAGCATGGAAATGATGAACTATCAATAGCTATGATAGTGGCAGACATTCATATGGGTGTAGATAGTTTAGGGACCTTAAAAGGTGCAAGGAGAACAGTCCATATTTACAAAGCAAATCCTGGAGAAATTTGGGAGTAAAGAACATAAGCCTATAAAAACAGAAGGTAGATGAAGTCTCTTAAGTTGAGAAGGTCACAAAAAATGATCAAGATAGGATTGTCTTTCAAGAGATTACCTGAGGGAATCAAGATCAGTGAAGACTGTTAAATCTTATTTTCTCAAGAGATAAGGTTCTTCCATTTGACAATTAAAAGGGTTGAGTTTGGCTCAATAAAACATGTAGTTAAGGTAAATAGATATGGAAGCCGAACATAAGCTTGAAATAGGAAGCTAGTAGTCGACCAGATATTTTTACAAATTATATTTTCATAGAGTGCTTTTATCTCATTTCTTTCACTTCTTTTTAGCTAGACTAATTTATGTGAGGTTTTGGAGAAGTTCACCTCTAGATTTTGGCAACATTGTGATTGAATGACAGTGGATGATTAAGGTCAATTTGGCAGGTGAAAACTGTGTAGGTATTTTCCTCTATTAACTTGTTGCATGCAATTGGTGGTCATTTGTAGCCTAGCTAGTGAATTTTACAAATTGCATTGTAGCTTTCTCTTGTTATGAATATATATGCCTCAAATAAGTTAGTAGTGGGAGATTAATGACACAGTTCTATAATCTACCATATAATAAATTCCATAAGCATAAGAAAGAACACCAATAGGAGGTAGGTGTCAATGCAAACTGTAAAGAAGAATACGCTATAAAATAGAATGGTTCAACACAAAAATGATTGAATGAATTGATTCATATGTGCATGAAGAATTGGTTAGTAACTGCTAAATATCTTATGAACTAATCATAGTGAGAATACTTAAATATTCTTTACTATTTATTGGATGCTATGAGGATCTAGATTCGCTTTGGTTTAAGTCAACTTCCTACTGTTGTAGCATATTTAATCTTTTGTGGCACAATTTTGTGTTGATTTTGTTATTGTGTTTTTCAGGTGCTGGTTATCTTTCCTCTTTGGCGGTTTATGTTTGCGCCAGATATCTTACTCTTGAAATATACAACATCTAGATGAGATCTTCTCATGTCCAGTGGTTGCTTATTTGATTCCTCCCATTTCCATGATAGATCTATTAGGCAAAGGTTTCTCTATGTCTAGATTGATGCAGATGCATGTAGTTGAGAACCCCTAGATTTCTGAGGCTGCTAGGTATTCTCCTAAGACATTCCCAATATTTTTCAAGGCATTTTCCTTCCTGTATTCACTTAGAAGTAGAGGTAGTCTTACCCAAACTAGGATAGTGGTTGGAAAGTCCTCTTGGGTTGAAATCAGGGGAACAATGTTTCATACAAGCTAGATTTATTTCTTTGTGAAACATGGTTCTCTTTGGAAAACTTGGTGTTTCCATTGCTTTATTGAAAGGACTAGTATGAAGCTTCCCTCGGGAATCATTAAGATTTCCATTGAGCTTGAGAATTTCCAATTCACATGGTCCTGGATCCTTACAGTTTTTGGTCAAGGGAAGGCTCCAATGAATCTGCATACAAGTGCTTGTTCTTTTAATGTCCAAATCCTTTGTTCTATTTTGTCCATAGAATAAAATCTTTGGTGGGGTATTTATCATGGGATAATATCCATTTTCCTTTTTTGTGGGAAAATTAAGTCTACTGATTGTTATTTTGGCACTGGCATTGTATAAATCCTTGTTCTTCCTTGCAGATCTGTGGGGCTTCCTTGGAGACAACAAATCTGAAATTTTGATTTGGGTAGTGGGGAGGAGGTTCCCCTCATGGGACTAGTCTCAAAGACCAATCAGCTTTTGGTTGATTGGGATAAGATAGACTGAGTTGAAGAGATGGATATGGGATGGTTGAAAGGGTGCAAATGCATAACCCTGAGCACGGCAGGAGTATCTTATATGCTAGATGGATCTCCATGAACACTAAACCTCTAATTAATGGATTGTGGTTATATAGGGAATATTCAGGTTGAGATCAAACAAACTTGATTATTTCTCAAAGAACCTGGTTATACTTGGCATTGGAAGAACATTTTCAACGTTTCTAAGATATGCATTTAGGAGTAAGCATGTGGTGTTTGTGTTTAGGGTGATGGATATGTGGAAAGGCATGCATTTGGTATGATTGCTGGATATGATGGAAAAGCACCAAAAGGAGTTTTTGATGGTATGGAAAGGTGAAGGTGTTAAAATTTGCAGTTTGTCTTCTGCATCACCCTCCAAAACGATGGGTGGTGGATATTGTGGGTGTTTTGGGGGATCACTCGCTGCTTTAGAGGATCGCTCAGGACTTTTGAATCCTTGGATTGGGACCTCTTTCAGGGCTATAAAGAGGAACTCAAGGACTTTTGGTTGAGGTCGGAAACTGCAACAGTGTGGTGGTCCTGCTCACATGGAACACATTGGTGACTTATGTAACTTCCTTGGAAGCGGCTTTACAGAGTTTGTGTCTCTGCATGTTTATAGAGGGGTGGAGGATCCAATGTTTTGTAGCCTAGTTGTTATTTTCTTTTGCTTGTCTTTTTTTCTGCACTTTTGGCATGTGTGTGATTTCCAATTTCATGACCATCTGTTGGCTGTGATGCCTGTTTTGCCAGCCATTTCCTAAGTCATTTTTCCTACTGGTCTAAGATGACTATGGTTTCCTGGCATACACATTGAATAAGAGTGACCATCTGGATTTATGCCAGGTGATGCATATGGTTGGTGATCATGATGATCATTCATGCTGGTCTAAGATGGCTATGGTTTCCTGGCTTACACATGGAATAAGGGTGACTATCTGGATTTATGCTAGGTGATGTGTATGACTGGTGATCATTATGATCAGAACTCTCATGGCTTTCCGTTTTACCTTGGGGCCTTTTTGTAATTTATATCCTTGAATGTACCAATAATATGAATATAATTCTTTTATAAATTAAACAATAAGGGTTAGAAATGCTTCAATGCCAGGAAAAGTGCTGGAATTGCTTTGAAAATCTCAGAGACAGTTCTTATCAACTGTGTTCTCTATTTTACTGATAGCTGTTTGATAGTAATTCCATGTTCTTAAATTTACCTGATTACAGCCGTAAGGTTTGTATAAGTAGTCATTGACTTGTTTTATATCTGTCTTCAACTTTGTGCATCGATTCTTGGTGTAGAATAAACAGGCTTTGGAGTTTTCAAACTTATTAATGTTTTATGCTAGAAATATAGCTTTAGAAACACTACTATGTGAAATTCAGCTTATAAGTTTGCATGTAATATTTTATAACCATTAACTGGAATTGCCTTCTTGTGGTCAATGCAGAAACAGAAGCAAGACAAGAAATGGAGGAGGTTATGGCAGAGGCACTCAAGATGGCTGGCTGTAGCCGCTTAGCTGTTAGAGCAGTTTGTGTGGCTGTCTCTGGTGTCAATCATGTGAGTGACCAGCATCGGATGACCCAATGGCTTAGGTATGTTGGCTTGCAGTTATTTAGTTTATTGTCATTCAAGAATTAATTTTCTCATGTAGCGTGTCAGTGACAGGGAACATGAGAGAGACCCCAATAATTGTTCAAATTTTTTGGTTTGATAAATACAATAAGAGCTAAAAATTGGCTATTTTGTGATAAAAGATTGCATTTACTGGTTATTAAATGCTTAAAGCAGTAGTATTATTATTATAGATGTATTTACTAGCCCTGTAACTTAAATTGGGGTCCTCAAAACCGCTTCTGCATAACCATGCACTGTAGTAAGGGAAGTAAATTGAAGATATGAAATTCATCTGACTTGGTGGTCAGTGGTAGTGGGTATTCCATATAGGGTACCCAAGTCCATGGTCAAGGGCGGGTCCCTTGTATTGTATGCACAGAGATCACTCTATGTATAGTTTTTACATGTACATTGGTATGGGCAAACTCTATTACTTCAGTGCTCAATAATTTTTGAACAATAGATGGTCCAAGAGAATATTAGCGACAGGTATTATTATAATACTTTGGGTCTTGCTAATAAATTTATGTCCATTCTGTACAACCAATACTAGCTCTCCAAATCACAAAACCATAAGAAATGGAACTTTTGATCATAGCTGCCTTTTAGTTTGATATCTTAAATTGGATTCAGAAGCATTATTTATCCAAGGGATGCATATGATATGCTAAACGCAAGGATTGCAAACTAGAAACTGAGTTCCTTCCTTTGTAAGTCGAGTGGATTTTTAATAGCTTCTTCTTGTTGGCATTGAAGCAATTACCATAGTATTATTTTGAAATGTTTTCTTATTGCAGAAGAGAAGCAAAGAATCTGGTTAGGACTGCTTTTATGGACCAGTGGAAGAACAAATAATGTCAATGGCATATTAAATGGTGGAAATAAGACCTTATGGATAAGGCAATTGTTGGGCATGTTTGTGGTATGACTGAGATCTTTCTCCTTGATTATAATCTAAGAATTCTTTTACAAAAGAGGCCTAACTCGTAACAAAGCTAAGATTGAGAGGAAAATCTCTTCCTAATTATTGAGAGTTTGAGATGGCCTCTAAATAGGTGGAACAACTAGCGTGAATTTGATCTCTGAGCATGAAGTGGAGTCTTGATAATATCTCCTTGATGTTAAGGGTGAATTTAGGCTTGGTAATATTTCCTTGGTGATATGGAAAGTTGTATACTTAGTTTTCTTAATATTTAAGTCTAACCCTTTCTTGTTGCATAGGAGAGGCAATGGATCTTGTTTTTACTAAGAATTCTATGGATTGAAAGAGCAAAGGATGAAATAATGGACAAAGAGAAGGATGGAAAGAAATACTCTTGCATAAGTCATCCAAGTTTGTGTTGACCTTGAGATTTTCCTTCAACTTATCAATTTACAATCCAAAAGTATTGAAGAAAAAATGATCAACTTGTTTAGCACTAATGGAACCCCCAATGGCATCTGATTCTTCAAAAGAATATGACTTGGTATGATCGTAGAAAGATCCTTATGAAATTTGATATTTTAATGCCACAAAGCTTATTGGGAAGACTGTATTTGGAACTGTACCGAAGGCTTCTTAAAGCTTTAGAAGAACAAAAGGCCTTAGAAGTCAGTGTTTATACATATTGATTATGACTAAAAGATAAAAGATTGGTTTCCATTTTGGTAGTATGATGGAATATTGGCTGTCCTTGCTTTGAAATTAAAAGATTTTTCCCAAGTAGAAAGTTCATGATTGAGTGAACTGGTTGAATGCTTTGCTAAGATCCTATTCCCGACTTTGAAATTGGTGGTATGATTTTGATGGTACAATTTATGAGCACTTGATTAAGGCCCCCATCCTCTATATTTATATCTTGTTGAATGTTTTAAGTAGAGTTATCAAGATAAAAGTATGAGTACAAGTACAGGAAATGTTAATTTTTAGGGATGATTTGTGCATAAATGTCCAAAATCACATAAAAAAATGACAAAAAGGAAAAAGAAGAATCAATGTTTTCCACATTTGGCAGGGCCAAGAATCAAAGTTGACTTGTTATGCCAAGAGGTGTAACTACAATGGCAGAAATGGATGAATTGTAATGGTGTGAGTGTGTTAACAAAAACTCCTTATCTTAAATTTGACATTCATTTACATGTTGGTTTTTTAATATTTAATAATAAACATAATATTAATGATGTTTTATTAAATAAAAACAATTGGCAAGTGAAACAAAAGATAGCTCTTCAAAATAAATAATGTCTTAAATGAAATATAATTCTTAAATAACAATAAATTAAATAGTTCTTGTGTCTTTACTTATCTATCTACTTGTTAAATAAATATTAAAAATGATATTCATATGCAAAATAAAATAAATCTTGAAGTAATTCA
This sequence comes from Sequoia sempervirens, assembly GCA_007258455.2. NCBI lineage: Eukaryota > Viridiplantae > Streptophyta > Pinopsida > Cupressales > Cupressaceae > Sequoia > Sequoia sempervirens. The sequence continues at coordinate 51,865 of VDFB02280336.1, read as the reverse complement.
TTTATTTAATTTTTTTATTGCATTATTATTGAAAAGTAAAATAGCTTCTTAAATAAATTTTAAAATAAATAATAACTATATATCTTTTTTTATCTATTCTTTACCTTATTTATATGTTTGTGTGTATGTAGTACTTCAGATAAATATTAATAACTAGTATCCATATGTAAATCGTAAAGAATTTTTTTTACTTATATTAATCTAAATTCACGAAGCAATGCTCACAATTATACAAATCTCACTATGGTTTAATTCATAATAGTTTCAAATGATGAAATCATATATAATAATATGTATGTGTTAAACTAGCATAGATATCTTAAATGCATCTAACTCAAAAATGCTGAGCTATATGGTATAGACACTTCAAGATTGATATATCTATGTGTCTTTTAGATAGATGTGTTTAAGATATCTATACTAATTACTAGGAACCAAGACTCAATAAGAGATTGATAGGATTGAAAATTCATAAAAGATTGGATTTTTTTCAAAAGAATTTAAAAAGAAATTCTGCAAAGGAATCCAATTATACACCAATGCATGTCAAAATAACTACTAAATTACAAAATGTGAATCACATATACCATGAGATGTGGGAATAGATACAGGTACACCATGATTACTATTAGGGTATGGAGGTACATGATTACTATGTGGGTGCATGTGTGTATATGGGTTCGCCCCTGCGTGTGCATGTGCATTCATGAGTGAGTGCGTGCGTGCATGTTGAGTATATGTGCACATATATGAATGTGAACATATTATTTAAAATTCCAATTTTATTTATTTATTATGAATTAAACCATTAGAAAAAATGACTCATACATGGAATGAGTTGTTTGTTGCACCAAAAGATCGACCCGTTAATGCTAGATACAATTGCCAGAGTTAATGAATCCACGGGAGGCGGTTAAGCCATGTCACGAACCTGAGCGTTGCGCTACATAGCACAAGGAGACCAAGGGCACACACCTTGCAAAAATCCCACCCCCCCCCCCCAAACGCAAGCGAGGGGTTTGAAGCCGTGACCTAGGCTCTGATACCAATTGTTGCACAGACGGTTGTTGCACCAAAAGATCGACCTGTTAATGCCCAATACAACCGCTAGAGTTAATGAATCCACGGTAGGTGGTTAAGCCATGTCACGAACTTGAGTGCTGTGCTACACAACACAAGGAGACCAAGGGCGCACACCTTGCAACATTGTTTCCTCTCAATTATCCTTTATAATGTGATAATTTTCCTTGCAACTATGTTTTTTAAACCTATATTTATCTTTTAACCTTGCTGCTCCATATTGTCCATTTTATATTGACATTGGATCTACCTAAACACTTCATAAAACATTTGGTAGCTCTTCATTTGAATGAGCAAGGAATGGCTTGAGTGGGGTCTTATGATCTTTGGGGGCTTAGGGCATTTGAAACACTTTTTATTTGTATTTCTTTTTCCTTTGCTTTTTGCTACAAGAGGGGCCAAGAGACTTTAGGGTAGGTTCCCTTCATAGTTCATACTAGAGTTGTCAACTAAGATGCAAGATATTGCATTTTTGAAATGTGTGCATTACACCAAGACATGCATCTCTACGATATAATGTAAATCCATTAATAATTCCCAAGATAGCCCACACAATCTAAAATCCATGGATAATGGTTTGATAGCAAACAATAGGAAAAAGGCCATTTCCACTCAACTCAATCCAGCTAAATATTCAATATGTTCTCATAGTTCGTGCTTCTATTGATTTGTTAGTTTTTGTTATACAATAACTTGCACAAGAAGAATATAATCTGAAATATGCTATAAATACTTGATAATAATATTCCACTTCGAGGGGGCAACCTCCTAATCCACTTCGAGTGGGAAACCTCCAAATATCTCCAATGAGAGCACAATTCACAATATGATGATGAAATAAGACTCACAACCTTCTATATATACCTATTTATGCCTAGGATATCACCCAGGTAGACTTAGATAACCCTATATAAGCCCTAGGCCGACCTAACTAACTAAATAATAATATAATAATGATAACATGACTTAATTAGGAGTTAAGATAGCCACAAGCTGACTATTCATAACCGATATGCACTAATATTAAGGGCGTAGCATGCCCCCTCGCTTCAAAGAAGCATTGCCCTCAATGCTAATCAGGTGTGGATTCTTTTGAATGAGCTCCTCGTCCTCCCATGTGGCATCCTCAAATGGTAAATTCTTCCATTGGATGAGATACTCAGTGAGCATTCTAGTCCTTAGCTTCTTTGGGCGTGTTTGGCATCTGAACTCTGGTTCCAATATGATTCTTCCTTCTTCATCGAGCTTTGGTACTATTTCTTGCGTAGGGATATTATGCCCAATTACCTTCGTCAAACAAGAGACATGAAAAGTTGGATGTATCTTTGTTGTTGGTGGCTAGCTCCTTGGAACTAGTTGTATGGTATGATCATGATCCCTCTTAGGAGGAAGTCCTTTAGGCATATCTCCAAAAACCACTGAGTGACGCTCAATTATTGCTTGCAAATCTGGACAGGTGGGAGCATTAGATTGAGAGACTTCTAATGAATATAATTGGGTGACATATCCATCAACTTCTTTCTTAAGCAAATTCTATATTTGATGAGAGCTTATCATTTGTGGGGATTTTGCCTTCAACCTTCTTAGCTCTACTTCTCTCCTTCTGATTGGAATCTCATGAATAATTCTTGGAAGTTCATCTCAATTGTTCCCAAAGTAGTAAGCCATTGTACTCCCAAAACAATATCTGCTGCACCCATGGAGATAGCATACATTGGGCTATCAAGGTGATAATCTCCCATGGATAATTTAATGCTATGGCACTTTCCAAAACAACTAATAGTACCATCTGCAATCAAGACTTGAAACTTTGGAGTTGGATTAATAAAACAATTTAGATGAGTAGCCAACTTTTTGTTGATGAAATTATGAGTACTACTCGAATCGATCAACGTAGTTACTTTTTGCTTCTTTAAGTAACCCACTACCTTGAGAGTTTATGGGGCGCTAAAACCTGAGAGTGCATGACAAGAAATGATTGGTTTAGAATCATGTGATTCCTCATCTGACTCCCTAACACCCTCTAATATTGGTTCCTCCTCTTCTTCCTCACTCATACCTTCAATGTAGAATAATTTCTTTTCATTGCATTTATGTCTTGGACTATATTTGTTGTCACAATTGAAACACAACCCTTTTGCTTTCTTCTCCTCAATTTGTTGTGGAGTCAACCTAGTAGGTTGAGGAAGAGAAGGTGTTGAGTATCCTTTCTCTCCTATCTCATTAGCCCCTTGCTTACTAGGAATCAAATACTTCTCAACTTGTCTTGCCATTACTATTGCTTGTGATAAGGAGTGCGGTTGGAATAGCCGTACTTCATATTTTATGTGATCCTTCAAACTGCCTAGAAATAGTTCCTTCAAATTTTCTTTTATCACATTCTCTACTCTTAGATAAAGGGTTTGAAATTGCTGAATATAATCCTTGACTGTGCCTGTTTGCTTTAATTTAGTGAGTTGGCAGAAGTAGCTATCTATAAAGTTATCTCCATAATGGGTAGCAAGTTCCTCTTGAAAAATTGACCATGTGACCACAACCCTTTTTTCTCTTCTCATCACATAACCAACGATACCAAATAAATTGATTTGGTTCTAGGTATAATGATGCCATAGCCACCTTTTGCTGACTAGGAACATGATGAATAGCAAAGAATTGCTCCATTTGGCATAGCCAATTGGTTGGATCCTTGCCATCAAACTTTCTCATATCCAACTTGGGTGTGAATTTCCTTGGTATATGATTATTAAAGGAAGCATCCTTCTTGAAATCAAAGTCAATTCCAAGGAATTCATGTCCAACAAAAGCATTATCTTCCACCTTACTAGGTGAATCGTCACCCTTACACCTCATACCTTGAATAAGTGATTTCAACTCAATTCATTTCTTCAGTAATCTTCTTCTCTAATGATGAAATATCACCCTTGACTTTGTTTATTTCATTCTTAGGGTTAAAATCCTCAGTTTCTACCCCATCCTTCTTTGAAGATTTCCTCGATGTGGTAGCATTCTTTTTGCCTCTTATTGCAAGCCCCAACATGATGGTAGAAAATAATTTTGCAATAAATCACTCAAATAAATTCAAAATAATCTCAAACTTTTATTGTAACTTACCAAGGCCTAGCTCGCATTTCAATAGAAAAATCTTCCAAAAATTAGGTTATTTGAAGCCTTGAGAGCAAATTTGTTGGAAACCCTAATTTTCCAATAAATCACTTATTTCTGCTTCAAATTCTTTGAAATGTTGACTGTAGTGTCCTCTATTAGTTCTTCAAATACCCACAAAAAATCAAGAGCCAATTCTGCAAGATATTGGAGATATGCACTTTCCAAATAAATTGGGAAGAAACTCTAATTCTGCTATGTATCTCTTAAATTGGCTCCAATTCCTCTGAAATCTGGACTGTAGCTTTTTTAATATGTCCTTCAAAAACCCCATAAAAATTAGATAAAAATTCGCCAAAATTTGGGAGATTTGGGTTTCACAAAATGACCTCCAAAATCGAAAAAAATGTTTTGTTGTAAGTTTGTAACAGTGTTGAGATCATGCTTTGATACCACTTGTTATAAAATATGTAATGTCCCCAATCTAGCCTTACACTCTTCAATGAGAATAAGCCTATTTTTGGAAACCCGTAGGCTAATCAAAAGTGCAAATTAGGGTTTCCTATTTTGTAGGAGGTTTTAGATGAACTTTTGAAGGCTTGCATGCAGGAGTTTGGAAGTGAGTTTTGTGGAGCTTTCTGGATTTTTGGAGAGCTTCAGGATGTGGTAACATGCATGATATGAAAATGACATGCATTTCTATCTAATACTTTGCATGTAGGAAAGGTTTTTGGGTTTTTCTAGGTTTTCAGAGAACTCTAGTAAGGTATAAACATGTATTTGATTCTGTCAACCTTTCTAGATACTTACTATTTTTAGTAATTCATGATTACTGCTCAGTTGTTGCCCAATTGAAGTTTGCAAACACTTACTATTAATAGCAGTTTGCTATTTTTGGTAAGTTCTATTTATAACAGTATCATCCCAGCAGCAACACAGTCATTTCCAGTCCTTCATTCTATTTTCGGTAGTGAGGTTGTTCAGTTTGGGCGTTGGCTTCTTCTTTCCTCTCTTGGAGCTAAGTTTTAATAACTTAGTCTTTTTTCAGTGTTACTTTTTTGACCCCGTTCCTAGGCGATGAACTTGAAGTTGTTTTTAAAAAAGGGGCCTTTTGAGTGGACGTCTAAGATGAAATATTAATATTTTTAATGATGTCTTATTTGTTCTTTTTGGTGGACACCTAGGGAGAAGATATTAAAATGTTTTAATATTTTATTTGCTTTTTGGAGATGGGTGTCCCATGAGGAAGTTGAAAGGTTCTTTCTTGGAGGATTCAAATTGATTCATTTTCTAGCTGAAGAGTATCTATGGAGGCCTTGCTCATTCATTGGTATCTTTTGGAAATTATTGTAATGTTATGTTGCTGAATTGAATTCAGAGCTCGCTTTGAGCACATACCTCTTAGCCAATCTATACCAGTGTTCGTACTTGAAAGATAGTATCTAGCTGGTCTACTGAAGACCGTGCTTCATCCACGGGTGCGGATAGAGCTTAAATTCCTGATTTTGATAAGTAGATTGCTGATGTAAAATCTGTTTATTACTGCTGTTGATGTACATGGTTGAAGCGTATTTCTGATCATAGCTTCATCATTGAATTTATTTTGGTTCTCAGTATTGGCTCATGCTGTGCTACTGTGGAGGGTGCCCAGGTTTGCAAAGTTGTAGAATTTAATATTGAGAATTGAATTTCTTGGACAAGGTCAACCTCCTTGAGGGGGCCGCCCCATTGGAGCTTGCATTGGAATTCGTGTCAATTTATTGCTGCTGTTTTGGCACATTATGATTGTTGGAGTTTGGACGCTTTGATTAGAGGCTTCAGTTGATTGTTGTTTGAAGTCTTTTTGATCTGCATTGAAGAAGTTGTGTCCATATTGGTGAATTTCTTACTTGTTGGTCTGATTTTTTGTATTTACTGTTTTTTATCAGACTTGATTATTTTTTGTTATACTGCAGATTTGAGCCTAATTCCCATATCATTCACATGTTGTATCAGTTAGAGGTCATTCTCTAATTCATTGTAGCTTTTTGAAGTATATCTTTGTGTTTGTTCAGCTGAAACTTCATAATTGTAAAGTTGATTAGTAGTACTAACAGCTGCTATTTAATTCTGCACTTCATATTTTGTATTTACTCCCACTAAAGAAGTGATTGAGTCTTATTTTACTTTCAGCACTTGTTGTTTAATTTCCCCCCATTGAATAAGTGGTAGTGTGGATTCATGGCTGGCTTGTCGCCTTATAATTTGTAATAACTTCACTCCCGTTGAATAAGTGGTAGAGCTTTATGGTCAGTTAACCGCCTACTCTTTGTATTTCCTCTAGAAGGTCTCATGCTGCTTTCTTCGTCTTGTGTCCTGGCTGCCATAGATGATTGTATCTCTGTTGAACATGATGAACATCAAGCCAAACTCAATTCTAAGCAGAGCTCATCAACATGAATCTCAGATTCCTGAAGGGCTATTTGAGTACTCAAGGAATCGCTGGAAGCCTTAAGCTCATGAGAAATCTTATCAACTTCATCTTCTTTCCTTCTCAAAGCATTTGAGTAGATCTCAACGAGGTTGAGAAGGTGGTCACGATCTGAAAGAAGATGTAAATAATTTGACTTTATTGTTCCCAAACCTTTGATTTCCTACAAGCTATCTTGAGAAGACTCTGCTTCAACTCCCTTTTGTCTTCTCTCCAATTGAACCATCCAAAGATGATTCTCAATCAATTTGTGCATTTTATCATGATGAGATAATGCTGCCACAATCTCATCTTCGTTCACCTTCAACTGGTTCTCCAAGTTGTGCGGACTTTTAGGTTTACGAACAACCTTTTCTTTTTTTGAGGAAGCGTCAAGTTGTTTTGGAAGTGCTTGTGTTACACAACTATTTTCTTCGGTGATGTCATCCATGCACATATCCTGATTTGGAATTAGGTCAGCACTAATTCCATCTGTAGAAACATCATCAATGCCTTGATTAGGTGTCAAAACACAAGAGGGCTCAATGTTTTCTTTGATCTCATCTTCCAACTCAGCTGATCCACTGGATGATGGCATGCTATCTTCATGTAGAGAAGATGGAACCTATAAGCCAAATGTGATTAACTCTTCTGCATTCAATTGTTCCCTGAACTTCTCAATCTTTTGCTCAACCAATCTTCTTGTGAGGTCATATGCGGTAGTTGAGACATGTTGCTCTTTTATCCAAATGACTAACAAATCTAATTGTAGCTGTTTGCAAACCTCTTCATCTTCATCAAGGATCAGGGACAAGATACTGAACATACTTGTGTTCAGACTGGCGGAATGACGTTTCTTGATTCCGGAAATGAAGTAGTCAAACATCTGGAGAATCAAATTATTGCACCCGAAATCCATCAAGAGGTAACATAACCTAAACTTTGCCATAATCTCCAAGATTTTTACTCTCTGACAAAGGTTGGACTTTTTACATCATGTAACCCCTGAAAACTATCCACCATCATCTGAAGTATTACTTTCATAGTATCATTATCATATGGTGCTGTAATCCTTGCAACTTCACTAATACAAGTGACAATTGCAAGTCTGACCACTTCAACCTGATGTTGCAAAAGTTCTGACTTAACCAAAGAACACGCCAAAGGATTCATAGCTTTACTCATTGCTTGAGAAGGTGATTGACCAACCTTACACAGACAACTTTCTGCCTCCTCCAAAATGTTAAGAAGAGCTGCTTTAACCTGAGGTAAGAATTTCAGCTTCTCACCAACAAACTTCAATCTTTTTTGAAAAACCTTGATGGCCTACTATTCTTTGTTCCATAATTCCATTATTTTCCCAATAGAAATTTGACTTTGCTTCACTGATTCCAACAAAGCTTCTATTGAATTACTAGAACTAGCCATGTAGCCCAACTGAAATTTTTGATCTGTAGTTGATTGGCTGAAACAAAGCTCAATTACCCAACAAGCTAGCAGGATAACTGAGCTCTGATACCACTGTAATGTCCCTTGCAAATTCTGGCCTTAATTTTCAGTTTTGAACACTTAGGACTTTCGTCAAAACAGTTGTTGTGCAACCTTCTTATAGCTGGTAAATGATTTCCCTTTGACTTTTTGCTCATATGATGATAACATATGCATAAAAGAAAGTATGCCAATGATTGAAAATGCAAGAGGACTGAAATGCAATATTTTTCTGATTTTTCAAATGCTTTAGATGACTGTAAATGAGATGCATCTACTCAAAATGACAGCTACAGTTAAGAGGCATTTTAACAAACAGTTATCATGCACCCAGCTAAAGTAATTATTGAAGTGCAACTAACAAGATGCTTACAATCTGCCGTTACAGTCATGAGACATTTTGTCAAACATTTCATATGCAAACTCTGAACCTCTTTTGAATGATATTATAAATATGGTAATGCAACTTGCTACAATGCTGAGACACTCTAGTGCTGATCACCTCCCACAGGGATGAATTACATCAAATACTAAGGAAAATGCAAACTGATTGGCAGCAATATAATGACTCTATATTTGCAGATATGATTATGCCACTTACAAAATATTGATGCTGTAAGACAACGATCTCAACTACAATAGACCAGCGCCCTAATGAAATAAAGATGCAACTAAATATGCAAATGTTTACAACAAGTGAGGAACCTGAATTCAATGCTTTTGATGAAGTGATGCTAGCAATGAAAGACACCATCAAATCCTTCCAAAAATCATCTATTTGCTGCTATATTGGCTGCACCAATGCTCCCAGCATGAATCAAATTTTTATCAACCAGCAATCTCCAAAATCAAGCTTCCTTTGATGTATAATTGCTGCGCTTGGAATGCCAAGGAATCTGACAAAACTTAGTCGATTCTTTCCCAAATCAAGCTATCTCAATCTCCCAGTGCTGCGCCTAGAAGAAGTAATGGCAGTGATGTGAGACTCAATCGTACTTCTTCAAAAACGACTTCTCTTGTTGCTAGACGACCATGCCAATAATGTCAGGTGAAGTGCGATTCCTTCCAGCATAACTTCAAATAAAAATAAGAGCCTCAAATTCAAAGTCGAGCTGAAATAGGTATAGAAGGCTGCGCCTGGACTTCTTGAAGGAAATATAATTTCTCTAGATGAAATTGAAATTCCAATGAGACTGCAATTAATTTTCTTTCAAAATCGAACTCCTCCAAAACTACAGAAACTTCAAATAAATCAACTTCTTATGCCATTCCAAAATTTGGTCAATGACCATTAAATTTTGGCACAATCGAACCAGTTGAGTTAACCCCTTCAAGTGCAACAATAAACCAGCTGCTGCAACTTGCAACCCTTTGTGTAAAATGCAATAATAAACCAGCTATTGCATTCAATCAGACTTCAAATTTAAAAGTGCAATAATACATCAGCTATTGCACCAACTCAAATTCCTGCAATGAAGCACCTGTAGAAACCCTGGATAGATTCCTCCACAATTTTTAGCTAGGGTTGATCTTTCACAACCGAACCTAGTATCCTAGAGTCTTCAAACCCTTGGACAAGCAAACATTCAAGCTTCTACCAAACTGTTATGAATAGAATAATCCAAGACATGCTCAAATGCTAGGCCAACAACTCCTTATAAAGATTTCTCAATGACTTCCAAGAAGCTTATAGAAATATTATTATTTTATTCCTAAAGTGACTTTATGATTTATTATTGTATTTTAAGTCACTTTAAATTAAATTAATTATAAATAAATTACCCTTTTAATTTTAATTTATGGAGATAACTTTATAAACAATTAATTTAATTATTATTCCTTTATTTCTCCCTTTAGCCTTCAAGAATAAATAAAGACTAAATGAACCTTAGGGTGGCTACTGAAAAGGGGACATTACATTTTGTAATGTCCCGTTTTTTGGTGGGGCTGGATTCTGCCATTGATTGATACATTGGAATATTCAGTGGTAATTACAAACTTTAGTTGGGCAATTCATATTGGCATTCATATATTATTGTCAATGCAAACTGTTTATCACTGTTAGATTGTCGATAACCTCATATTGCCATGCATATGATTGATGTCCTTATTCATATTTAGTTGTGGTGACTATTCCTGTGAATGATTATTCTTGGCATCCGTATACGTATATTATCTCTAGCAGATGCTCGAACGATTCCAATCAAATACTATATACTTTGTGTGGTTGGGCTCTAGTATAAGAAACACAGCCAGGTCATCTAAGAAGGCTATGCCAACTTGACAATATTGTCTGCAACATACTTATAGGAATTGGATAGGAGAAAAATTAATATAACAAAAATTAATGACATATTCGAATCCTACATCGACTTCAAATGAGTTGCCGAAATTGTTATTTCCGTGTATTGGGAAGGAAGCGGACATCATCAAGGAAATCGATAACATTCAAGTCTTTAAAGCCACTGAAGTTTGAGATACCAATATTTATTACTAGTCGGAGCAATTGCCAATGTATTGTGGAGAATATAAAATTGATTTGCCTTTACATAAATATTGGAGTCGTGTCTTTGGGGATGATTTCTATGCGTTTGGAGTCGCAGATTATGTGAGGTCAGGTTACCGAAAACTTTGTAAAGAGTTGTATCGATGACTGATAGGGATGATGTTGCTCTTCTGTAGATATATTAAGTCTGCGATCACCTTGGGATGAATATTTGAAACAGGCTTGTTTATCTCTAAACTTCTGATTATCCCATTAATGAGGCATGTAGATGATGGTTAACAATAATTAAAAAGAAGGGACATTTCTCTTGTATAATCGCCTCTTTACCAAGAGTCACACTCTCCAAGTTGGGGCATAGAGATATTAAATGAGATTTTGGTATGGGGAGAAGGATCATTGAATAGAATGGCAGAATAAAATATATATTTACACTGCAGATCAAATGCTCTATAAGAGCCACAACTGTAATGCCCCGTGAAGAAGTAATCTTCTGTATTTCCCCAAATCCATAAAAATCTTCCGAGAGAATCCTCAACAAAAAACAATAAATTCAACTGCCACACATGTCGAGAAGAAAAAAAATATCTTCTAAGCACCTCCCGGATAAATCTTTTCTTTCTTCCTTATCAAGAATTCATGCATTTTAAAGAATTTAAAATTTTCAAATTTCAAAATACAAATTTCCCTTTTTTCCTCATTTAATTTATTTATCTAACAATTAAAATACCATTACCCACATAACAATTAATTTTAAATTTAAATCTATTCACACAATTAAAGCAATTTTAATTCAATTAATTAATTTATTTAATTAAATGAATTTAATCTCAATGATTAAATTACTTAACCAAACAAACTAATTAATTAATTAAATAAAATGTAAAACTTATTTTTAATATTTAAAATTAATTTAAATAAACAGTAAATTAAAGAATAACAAACTATCATTAAATTGACAAAATTTTCCTTTCAAAACAATTAATCCAATCAAGGACAAACAAGACCACCAAAGACTCCAAACTAAAATTGACGATATACTGTGACTGGGTTTAAGATTAGACTAGGATAAACCATGTTACTACCTCCCAATCAACATTTCCGTTGAGTCTTGACACGCTCAGACCTGAGTAATCAGGTGGAGTTGGTGTCATGTACCTGCAATCCTGCATCCAAACAAATAACATGCATATATATATAATCCATTATACAAGCACACCGTGCGGAGGAAATCACAGAAATCACAGGGCACTTGCAAGGGAGTGATGCAACTCTGTTCTCCACACCAATACACGTCACATCAAACTGACAAATTAAGTAACAGTTAATCTACCATAAATATATATATAGCAATAACATTTGAAGGAAATATCTACACTATTACAAAGCATGTCAGAAATTAATTATCACCATACAATGTTTATCATATCACAAAACGAATCCACTGTCGCTCTAAAGTCAGTAATCAAAATATCCAAACCAAAGTACCAAAGTCTAACAGTGTGAAAACATGCAAACAGTAATCATAAGCAAAATGGAGGGGTACTACATCCTCCCCCCTAGGATCAGGCTTGCTCCTGAAAGCCTGCGAACAGATAGGGATAAAGTTCCCTCATGCGTGTCGCATCCTCCCAAGTAGCAGAAGCCTCATGGCTAGGATCCCATTGGACCCTCACCTGATCAACGTCTCGACCCCTGAGACTGAGCGTTCGGCGCTGTAGAATGGCCACGGGCTCCAAAGCCAGCTGCCCGTCCTCTACCTGTAACGCATTCCAATCAAGTACATGAAAAATGTCGGGATGATATGATCTAAGAACTGATACATGAAAAACATCATGAATACGTGACAAACTGGGTGGTAAGGCGAGTCGATACGCCACAAGACCAATCCTCTCTAGGATCTCAAATGGCCCAACGAAACGAGGCGCAAGCTTAGAGCCTTTTCCATAACGGATTGGACTCTTTCGCGGTCGCACTCGAAGAAACACTCTATCACCAACTGCAAACTGTCGGTCTATTCTATGCGCGTCGGCATACTTCTTTTGCCTATCCTGTGCTGCTATCAATGTTCTCTAATACGGTCAACCTGTTGCTCCATGTCTCGAAGCATCTCAGGACCAAGTAATACTCTATCCTCTAATTGATCCCAACTTAATGGAGTTTGACAAGGACGTCCGTATAATGCCTGAAATGGTGGCATACCTATGGAACTCTGATATCCGTTATTGTAAGCAAATTCTACTAAGTACAGATAATCCTCCCAACGTGATTGTTGGTCCATTACGTACATTCTAAGCATATCCTCTAATATTTGATTAACTCTCTCCGTTTGTCCATCTGTTTGAGGATGATACGCTGAACTGAAGTTCAACTGTGTACCTAGAGCATGTTGTAATGAAGTCCATAGGGCTGATGTAAATACAGGATCTCTATCAGAAATAATCCTACGAGGAATCCCATGCAATCTAACTATATCCTCCATGAATATCCTAGCTACGGATGAAGCATTATATGATGATCGTATCGGCGAAAAATGAGCCACCTTAGTCAATCGGTCAACAGTTACCATAATGGCATCATGTCGACGTGACGACGTAGGTAACCCAACAATAAAGTCAACAGATATAATATCCCATTTCCATTCAGGAATGAGATGTGGCTGTAATAATCCAACGGGATGTTGATGCTTAGCTTTGACTCGCTGGCACTCAAGACATCTCGATACATAGTCAGCAATATCACGTTTCATACCAGGCCAGAAATACAATTGCCGAAGATCCGCATGCATTTTCTTAACACCTAGATGAGCTGAGTACGGAGCTCGATGTGCTTCAGTCATAATTAATGTACGAAGACCCTCAAAATGTGGTACATAGATATGACCTAAATGCCGTAATATACCATCTGGTTCAAGGGTATACCCTGCAAATCGACCTTCTAAAGGTCTACCATATTCAATCTCCGACTTCACTTCCTGATACAATCTATCAGTAGGAAGTGCTGCTAATATTTGACCTCTCAAATCTACTTCAAGAGTAGTAGCAGAGATCTCATGTTGACGATGACTAAGAGCGTCAGCCACTACGTTCTCTTTTCCTTGAACATATTTCACTTCAAAATTGTATTCACACAAGAACTCCATCCACCGTCTCTGTCTAGCATTCAAGTTAGGTTGCGTAAAAATGTATTGTAGACTACGGTGATCAGTGTGAAGTTCGAAACGGTGACCCAATAAGAAATGCCTCCATTGAACTAATGCATGCACTACTGCAGCAAGTTCCAAATCATGAGTGGGATAGTTTAATTCGTGATCCTTGAGTTTGCAAGACTCATAAGCAATCACACGCCCATCTTGCATTAGAACTTCTCCCAAACCCTCTAAGGATGCATCAGTGCAAACTACAAAATCCTTAGTAGGATCAGGAACAATCAATATAGGTGCATTAGTCAACTTTTCTTTAAGTGTTTGAAAAGCCAACTGACACTGCTCTGTCCAAACAAACTTCTTCCCTTTTCTCTGAAGAGAAGTAATAGGATGACCAATTCTAGAAAATCCCTGAACAAACCGTCTATAGTAACCAGCTAGACCCATAAAACTATGAACTTCACCTACATTAGTAGGCACAGGCCAATCTACAATAGCTTGAATCTTTGAAGGATCCACAGCAATACCTTTTCCAGAAATCACATGTCCAAGGTATTTTACTTCAGTTTGAAAGAAGTCACACTTCTTCAAGTTCGCATACAACTGATTTTCCCTTAAACATTGCAATACCTGTCTCAAGTGCTCTTCATGCTCCTTCATGTTTCTCGAATAGATCAAAATATCATCGAGAAATACAAGGACAAAGCGATCAAGGTATGTACAAAAAACACCATTCATTAAACTCATAAATACTGATGGTGCGTTCGTTAACCCAAACGGTACTATTGTGAATTCGTAGTGCCCATAACGTGTTCGGAATGCAGTTTTATGAATGTCTGCTTCAGCAATTCGCAATTGATGGTAACCAGATTTCAAATCGATTTTAGAGAACATATTAGCTCCCTTGATTTGATCGAAAAGATCATCGATTCTAGGCAAAGGATAACGATTCTTAATCGTAACCTTGTTCAATTGACGATAGTCAATACACAATCTAAGTGATCCGTCCTTCTTCTTTACGAAGATGACAGGTGCTCCCCAAGGAGAAACACTTGGACGAATAAAACCCTTTTCTAATAGTTCCTCTAACTGTATACGAAGTTCCTCTAACTCCTGAGTCATCATTCTATATGGAGCTCTAGATATAGGCTCAGCTTTAGGAACTAGGTCAATTCTGAAATCAATATCTCTTTTCGGTGGCATTCCGGGTATATCATCAGGAAACACATCAGTGAATTCCCTGAGGATAGGATGATCATCAAGAGATATCTCCCGACTCTCACCTTCTTCCAAATCAGTAACTGTTGTTGCAAACAGTTGACAACCCTGACGAAGACATCTCTTCAGTTGCATAGCAGATATCATCCGCAAAGAGATAGGTCTTTGAACACCTATGATTTCCACTTTCGCACCTAAATCATTAATGCAACTAACTGTCTTAAGTCGACAGTCAATCACAGCATGATGAGATTCTAACCAATCCATACCTAAAACTATGTCATACGATCCTAAAGGTGTAACATGTAGATCCACTAAGGTAATTAACGTACCAATTTTAAGTTCACAATTATGTACAAGGTTCTCTACTGGTACTTTCACCCCAGAGGCGAATTCTACCTGCCACTTACTGCCTTGCTTTACCGCCACAAGACCACATCGCTCAATGATGGTAGGTGAAATAAAGGAATCGGTAGCTCCAGAATCAAAAAGAATGGAAACACTAACACCATGTAACTTACCTGAAGTCTCGACCACTGTGTTCTGGTGATCGGCTTGGCGGTCATTAACCGCAGCATATACTGTATGTGATCGTCCTGCATCACCCACTGTGTGGCGGTCATTAAAAAGCATGAATTCTTGATAAGGAAGAAAGAAAAGATTTATCCGGGAGGTGGTTAGAAGATATTTTTTTTCTTCTCGACATGTGCGGCAGTTGAATTTATTGTTTCTTGTTGAGGATTCCCCCGGAATATTTTTATGGATTTGGGGAAATACAGAAGATTACTTCTTTACGGGGCATTACAGATTGGTATCAGAGCCAAGGTTCTAACACTGGACGCTCTGGGTAATCGCGAGCCCATTAGGTTGACCTAGTACGTAGTATCGTTATTTGTTAGCCTTGGTTGTTTAGTATCTGAGACTCGTTATTGTTTATGTGTAGGATCATGCCTAGGCGACGTGGTAGAGGTCGTGGTAGAGGTCGAGGTGGAGGCCGAGGGCCAATCCCTCAGGTTACTCCCCCTCCGAGCCCTCATCAGAGTGATCAGGCAGAGCAGTTGGATTAGAGGAATGAGGGACAGATTCCTGAACAGTCAGGAGTAGAGGGTTCACAGTTACGCCCTTTATTAGAGGAGGTCCTAGCTCGACTTGGACCTAGACAGAAAGTTGTTCAGGAGGTAGTTAGAGAGCGTGATAGATCTCCAAGGAGAGTAGATGATACAGTGCATCAGGATGTTATTATTGCAGGACACATGCGGGATTTGTTGAGGGCACGCCCTCCTACTTTTGATGGTACAGGAGGTGGTTTAGAGGCAAAGACTTGGCTATTGGACTTGGGTAGATGTTTCGCTATGCACCCATACGGTAGCAATACTCGAGCGAGATGCGCTATCATGCATCTGAGAGGATTCGCCTCTACTTGGTGGCGCTTGGAGGAGCAGAAGCTCCACTTAGAGATTGGGTCAGTGTCTTGGGAGATGTTCCTGGAGAGGTTTAGAGCACGGTTCCTATCGGAACACTGGAGGTAACGACGGGCTGACGAGTTTCATGATTTACGTCAGTTGGCTCTATCTGTTGAGCAATATGAATGTAGATTTTATGAACTCAAGCAGTATGCAGGTGTTGGTGATGATGAGTCTATGTTGGTTCAGCACTTCATCAGGGGCTTAAACGGCCGCATTAGTGGTGGAGTCAGAGTCTTTGAGCCAAAGACTATGGAAGTTGCTGTGGAGAAGGCTCGTATAGTGGAAGAGAATCTTGTTATGGCGTTAGGTGGTCACACAGGAGTACAGATAGGCAGTGCTCCTGCAGCAGGTTTTAGTCCACGGGGTGGACAAGTGCAGACAGGGGGTTCCTCTAGGAACCAACAGACACCCTCTAAGGGTGGGCAGCAGCAGCAGCGTACACCTCAAAAGAATAATAATCCACAACCACAGCAAGGAAATAGCCCGCAGTCAGGAAAGAACCGCAATTGGTGGCGCAACAAGCGCAATAGACAGGATCAGCCTGCTCAGAGTGCGCAGTCTACTGTCAGTAGAGGTAGTTTCCGGCAATCCAATGCACCTTCGGGTGGCAGAGGATTCGGTAGAGGCACTGGTTGTTACTCGTGTGGTCAGCAGGGACACATTGCTAGGCAGTGTCCGATGAGAGGTTCTTCAGGTTTTGGGCCTCGACCTACAGTTTCAGAGCCTACAATGGGTGATGCAGGACGATCACATACAGTATATGCTGCAGTTAATGACTGCCAAGCCGATCACCAGAACACAGTGGTCGAGACTTTAGGTAAGTTACATGGTGTTAGTGTTTCCATTCTTTTTGATTCCAGAGCTACTGATTCCTTTATTTCACCTACCATCAATGAGCGATGTGGTCTTGTGGCGGTAAAGCAAGGCGGTAAGTGGCAGGTAGAATTCGCCTCTGGGGTGAAAGTACCAGTAGAGAACCTTGTACATAATTGTGAACTTAAAATTGGTACGTTAATTACCTTAGTGGATCTACATGTTACACCTTTAGGATCGTATGACATAGTTTTAGGTATGGATTGGTTAGAATCTCATCATGCTGTGATTGACTGTCGACTTAAGACAGTTAGTTGCATTAATGATTTAGGTGCGAAAGTGGAAATCATAGGTGTTCAAAGACCTATCTCTTTGCGGATGATATCTGCTATGCAACTGAAGAGATGTCTTCGTCAGGGTTGTCAACTGTTTGCAACAACAGTTACTGATTTGGAAGAAGGTGAGAGTCGGGAGATATCTCTTGATGATCATCCTATCCTCAGGGAATTCACTGATGTGTTTCCTGATGATATACCCGGAATGCCACCGAAAAGAGATATTGATTTCAGAGTTGACTGAACTAGCTCTTGAGTCTATAAGCGAGGCATATTAATAGAATTAAAGATTTTAAGCTAACTAATGTTTTGTTTTAGTTTCCACAGACTTACTAACTCTTTGTAAGTTACCCTGACACCACTTTGTGTGCCGGCCCTCACACAGAGCCACTCCCCTAAAAATAACATAAGGAATCTAAGTTTCCCTGACTAAGGTAAACAAGGTGTACAAGAATACAACATATAATTCTACACTTTTCATAACGAATATCAAGTCTATGTTCATATAACCAGGTGTCTAAACACCATGCAAAAACCATGTACACACCCTTAGTCAACACAAGAATTCTACTTAAACAATAATAACTCCCACATTATACAACTTATCTGAAAGACTTGTACATCTAAAACATGCCCAATTTGCCCAATAAAAGGAAACACAATTTAAAGCAAATCAAGAAAAATAAACATCTACTATTCGGATTTACTAAATCCAATCATTTAATAAGAATTAGCAAGAAATTATAACAACTTGATTGTAATTCTTTTCTCATACAATAAGGAAATTACATCAATTTTATTCTAATTTTAACTTTCTCAATTTCACATAAAAATAAAGACTAAATTTTCTCTGTCATTCATAATGTTTCAGAACTAGTTAATCTCATACTTATCATATATCTACATGCACCTTAATTATTATTTAATCATTCAAATTCTAGAACAAAAACCTATATATAATTTTCTATGAATATTAGAACATATATATATATATATATATACATGTTTATATATTTTATTTAGTAAAAGTTATAAATGATAAAATTCGAATAACATATTATTTATAAATCTGTATGCACAGGAATCAAAATTCACTATATACTGTTCAATCCTTATAAGTTTAGGGTTGGCCGAACTCGCAACCGACCCTTATGGGCTACGGCTGTGATGGCAGCCTGTGCGCTGCCCGTAAGGGCAACGCCTGGCCGCCTCCACAACCGCTGCCTTTCATGGGCGGCTGGGAGGTGGCCTCTGCGCCCCTCCCCTGCATGCCTAGGTTTAAATAAAAAAAAACGTTTTATTCTATATTTAAAAATAAATAAATAAATTAAAAACGAATCCTTAACCTGCGAATTCCGGATTTTTAACATACGAATTGTAATTCGATTTTATCCATTTTCGCCTGTACGGCGATTTCGAAAATTTCTTATAAAGAATATAAAATTTTCACAATACAATTTATAGATGAAAGTATATATATGTATAAAATATATATACAAATTCAACAAGGTTTTCTTATGGGGAAATTTTAGTAAATTCTACAGGGTTTGTAATGGGGAAATTGAGAAATTTCAACAAGGTTTTCTTATGGGGAAATTTTAGTAAATTCTACAGGGTTTGTAATGGGGAAATTGAGAAATTTCAACAGGGTTTTACAATGGAAAATACGCACAAAAATTTCCAATCAAATTCTAATTTATCCCCAGAGGTTTCAATTGTCATTTCCTCAAACAAATGATTTCCTTCACAAATTTTAATTCAAACTGTTTCCTACAGGAAGCTTTTAACAAGGAAATAACAAATTCTGTAGGAAGCTTTTATCAAAGAAATAACAAATTCTCTACAGACTAAATTGCTGAGAAGAATACAAAAGTCACAAAACACAATAGTTTACTCTGCAAACTTTTAAATTCATAATTTAACAAATTTGCACAAAACTAACTTTTAAACAGGCAATCTTTCAAAAAGAGACAAATTATTTTAAATAGAAAAATACCTCTTTCCCTGTAGCTTGAAGAACTTGGCTGATGAAGAGTAGCTTTGCCTGTAGCTTCCAAAGCCCTTCCAGAACACCAAATCCCAAAATATGCCAAAAACTCAACCAGAGATCTTCCAGAAATATACAACAATTCACAAAGGAAATCACAAATTTTTCCCAAAAAAACAATTTTTAATAGAACCCTCTTCTTTTTATTACCCGTGAAGAAGTAATCTTCTGTATTTCTCCAAATCCATAAAAATCTTCCTAGAGAATCCTCAACAAAAAACAATAAATTCAACTGCCACACATGTCGAGAAGAAAAAAAAAATCTTCTAACCACCTCCCGGATAAATCTTTTCTTTCTTCCTTATCAAGAATTCATGCATTTTAAAGAATTTAAAATTTTCAAATTTCAAAATACAAATTTCCCTTTTTCCTCATTTAATTTATTTATCTAACAATTAAAATACCATTACCCACATAACAATTAATTTTAAATTTAAATCTATTCACACAATTAAAGCAATTTTAATTCAATTAATTAATTTATTTAATTAAATGAATTTAATCTCAATGATTAAATTACTTAACCAAACAAACTAATTAATTAATTAAATAAAATGTAAAACTTATTTTTAACATTTAAAATTAATTTAAATAAACAGTAAATTAAAGAATAACAAACTATCATTAAAATTGACAAAATTTTCCTTTCAAAACAATTAATCCAATCAGGGACAAACAAGACCACCAAAGACTCCAAACTAAAACTGACGATATACTATGACTGGGTTTAAGACTAGACTAGGATAAACCATGTTACTACCTCCCAATCAACATTTCCGTTGAGTCTTGACACGCTCAGACCTGAGTAACTGTGGAGTCGGTGTCATGTACCTGCAACTGCAACCAAACAAATAACATGCATATATATATAATCCATTATACAAGCACACCGTGCGGAGAAAATCACAGAAATCACAGGGCACTCGCAAGCGAGTGATGCAACTCTGTTCTCCACACCAATACACGTCACATCAAACTGACAAATTAAGTAACAGTTAATCTACCATAAATATATATATAGCAATAACATCTGAAGGAAATATCTACGCTATTACAAAGCATGTCAGAAATTAATTATCACCATACAATGTTTATCATATCACAAAACGAATCCACTGTCGCTCTAAAGTCAGCGATCAAAATATCCAAACCAAAGTACCAAAGTCTAACAGTGTGAAAACATGCAAACAGTAATCATAAGCAAAATGGAGGGGTACTACAACAACATACTGATGGGATGGACGCATAATCAATTAGATAATCAATCAGGCACAACGCCCAGAATAATTGCATAAATTTAAAGATAACTCCATAAATATCAACTAATAGAGGTCTAAGCCTCTTATATAGTCCAAAAGCATGATTTAAATTGATGAATCAGAAACAGTAAGTATATTCTATTGTCAAATTTCCTTTATTAAACTAGTAATTGAATCAGACTTTATTATTCAAAATTCATATTAGCAATTGGCCTCATAATACTTTCTTCTATAAATATATGAGAATAGCGTAAATCCGTTAAGAAGTGTCATACAACGCATGTCAGTGACAATTAATGATTATCAGAAACGTTGTAATTTGGAAATCATATGGTGGTAGAATTGATAATAAAGTGTAATATCAATAATTCATTTTATGTCATTTATAATTTGGAAACTCAGTTGGCATACATTAACAATATTGGATGACAACCTTTGTCAATCCAATAAGGAATAAATCGAAAATCTATCGATTTGGAGCAAAGGTCATTACATATTTTATTAATTTTAATTTTATTATTGGGGATCTATATACCTGGCCCTAGCACAACAATATTAGAAGAAAACACATAGAACCAAATTTTGTAGTTTCTGGATTTGATTGTGTGCAATTTTTTCAATCAACGTTTTGGATCGCACTTCGTGATCCAACATCAGGATAGATGTAAAAATGGTTCGTTGGAGACCCAGTTTGCTTAAAAAGAGGCAAGAGGGTGGCAAGAGAGAGAGGGGGGAGGAGGCACACAACACGAGGATGCCATCTAGAAATTGAACAATTTCCTTAAGCTGAGGTGAAAGAAAAACTTAAAAAAAAGAAGCAACATTCAATTACAAAGGAAAGAGATAAGAATAAGAATTGAGGAGTAAGACAAATAAAAGACAAGCAAAGTTGTTTGCTAATTAAGAATGCTTAAACTTTAAAAAGTGGAATCATCGATTTAATTTAATTTTTAATTATTACGAAGTATCTATTTAATTATTAATACAAGTACAATGTATCTAGAATATTTGAGCTTTTTTTATAATTCTATCTAAATATATGTTAATTTAGTTCATAAACTAGTTAAATTTAAAATTAGAATCAGGCATATACATTAAATTCATAAGCACCATAATGCATAGAATTAAGACACGAGCAATGATTATAAACCAATCTAAGAAGCACAAGAAAAAATTATAAAAACACTCCAACTTGATTACATTATATATAATTTTAATTACAAGATAAACAAAGAATATTGCCTAAAATTTTTAAGGATAAGTAACACTAGTTAGGTTTTATTAATATATTTATCTCTAAAAGTTAAATCTGAATCTCTAAAATCTGCACCGAATGATAACTAGCCAAGAGTAGAAAATTGAAGAGAGTTTCTATAGTATCTATATTAGATAGATTAAAAGTCTACATCTATCATGAGCCTATAGAATTAAAATATGTTATTTATCTATGCTAAAAGAATTCTAGACATTTTTGAAAGCAAATAATAAGGAACTGACGGAAAAATATATAAACATTCCCTAATAAAAGGATAAAATTAAGAGAATTAATTTAGTAGATAACATCGAAAATTACAAGAGAACAATATAGACAAAGAGAGTTAAAGATAGACATATATGAAATATATATAAATAAAAGAGAAAGATGCAAATAGAGAGGTGAGATACTAACTTAAATAATAAATACAAGAAACTAATCAATATTAATAAATTATAAAAATGATGCACAAACTCAAACTTTCTAAAATGAAACTTACTTATGTTAAAAGAATTCAAACAAAATATAAGCATAAAAAATAGAAAGAGATATATCTATTAAAATACATTAAATGATTATAAAAAAGGAATAATGTGAACGAGAGAAGTATATAAAGAAGCTATATACATAAATAAGCTCCCAAGCAAATGACTTATAATCCTAATTATACAAAACTACAAAGACACTAAGATACATCTTCATGGATATAAGAGGAAAAGGCTTAAATAGGAAATAAAAATCATCTAAAAATAACAGCAGGAATATATATAAACACTCCTATTGAATTATGGAATAAATAATATAATAAAAATACAATGAGTTTAGACCATAATTTTTTATATAAGATCTATAAAAATAATTAACTAGTATATATTTAATAACCATAGATAGAAGCTGATCCATTAGAAACATTGCAAGATAATATTAAAAAGGGGTATAAATTATTAGAAGGAGATTATAAATTATTGCTAAAAATATAAACTAAATGCACTTACAAAAATTAGAAGAGAATAATTAACAAGCTGAATTATCACTATAAAAAGAAACAATTAATACAATTAAATTATAAGATGAGGCATATGAATATTAACAAAATAGTACAACAAACAATATCGAAGACACCTAGAGGATAAAAGAAAATGGACATAACTATGCACTACTTTATATATATGTATACACACACACACACAAAGGGAAGGAATTATATAAATAGGTCTATAAGAATTCAAGATTAATTAAATATCTAAATAATTTAATATAAGGGTTGAAAAAGTTTAAATTACAAAACACAAATTTGTAACTACAAATGAGTGACAAATAGATGCAGGCTGAATGATCATAATGCAAATAAACTTTTAATATAGATGCAAAGAAGTTTTTAGCAAAGAAAAGAATCAACCAAAAGGATTAAACGAAACAAATTCAAAAATTAAATGAAGATAGAAATACACAAATTAAACACAAGTGAAAGGGGAGGGACAAGAATTGAGAATACAATCAAAGATGATTTAGAAGGAAGACCACAAAGGTAGATGGAAAGAGAGACAAGAAAGAACCAAAGGAAGGAAAAAATTAGGGGATAGGAAAGATGAGAAGGTGGAACAGATGAAACTCAACAAGGAGGGAGATGGAGAAGGGAACCTACTAGGATGGACTTGGCAACGAGGAGAAGGGATCGAGGAGTGAACACGAAAGGACCACCAGAAAGATGAAGGAGGAGGGGGTCCAAGGGGAGGCCAAAACCAGAAAACTAAAGGAAGAGAAGGGAAAAATAGGTAAAGGGATGGGGGAAGGAGCGGAAGAGGGGGAGAAAGGTCAAGGTCGAGGGTGATGGAGGCTTATAAGGTTTGACAAAAGAGGTTTCCCGGAGAGGCTTAAAGTCCACCCTTCATCACGATTGAGGTTGGTGTGGTGATTGTTGATTTCAATGGCTTCCTTTAGCTTCCTCTTGTAGATCTTCTTTGAACAAGATTTGTGTGTCTTCTAAACAAATATGATGTTTGGTTGTTGAGGAGTCCTCAGCTAGGGCTGATTTAAGAACACGTTCATGCTTGATGTCAGCACCATGCTCTCTAATTTTGGTGTTGAACGAGTGGCCTATTTCACCTATAAGGAGTGCTAGACGAATAGATGACCTTGTAGACTCTCAAGTCTAAATGGATGTCTCTGGAGTCTTTAAGAGGAGGGATACAATTTTTAATGTATAAAATGGTTGGAAAGCGCATTGAAGACCTCTTTTAAGAAGAATTTTGGAGATTTTATGGTAGGTACCTTCAACAAAAGGCAAAGAGGCACTAGGGAGAAATGTAGGATGTGAGGAATTGGTGTTAGAGTTAGAATAGAATTTGAATTTGGATTGGTTGAGGCCTCTAGAGATTTTCTTGTTGGTATATCCATTCAACTTGAAGACCAAGCGAAGGTGGTTCAACTCTTGGTTTAAGTTCTCATCGTCACAAATTTGATAAGCTCTCATGGCTAGGGTTTTCAAAATTCCAAATTTTTGGCTAGGGTGGTGATGTGACGAGGAGTGGAGGTATAAATCTATGTGGTTAGCTTTGCGGTAAACCTGACAACCAAGGGACCCGTCCGGTTTTTTGATGATTAACACATCAAGGAAAGGTGATTGGTTGTCTGATTCAAGCTCCTTGGTGAAGGAGATGCAAGGCGCTATGCTGTTTAGGTGAGTATGAAATTATTCTAACTTGTCAAGGCCATGGGGCCAACAAACATTGGTGTCATCCACATATCGCTTCCACCATCTTGGCTTTAGGGTGGAAGACTTGAGGGCAATTTCTTCAAACTGATCCATATAAAGGTTGGCTATGACAGGTGAGAGGGGGAACCCATTGCCAAACCATCAACTTGTTCACAGATAACACCTTGGAAAGAAAAAAATGTGGATCTTAGGCATAACTCCACCAAGGTGGTGACCTCAACACTAACCTTGCGTTTACAATCTCTATAGCATCGGGAATAGGAACCTTGGTGAAGAGGGAGATAACATCAAAACTCACCAAGATGTCGCTACTTTCCAGTCTAATGTCTTGGATAAATTGGACAAATTGGGAGGAATCTTTAATGAAGGAGTTAGATTTTCCCATGAGCGGGGAGATTAATTTGGCGAGGAAAGAGACCGACCTGTAAGTAGGAGAGCCTATGGTGTTAACGATAGGCCTCAAAGGGATGCCAACTTTGTGAATTTTTGGCACCCATAAATATGAGGGGTTGCCTCTTTAGAAGGTAAAAGATACTTCTTGGTAGCATCGTCAAAGGAAGAGCAAGACATAGCAGATTTTACTTTTTTGATGATTTTGGAGCAAGGATTGTGAGAAACGATTTTATAACTGTTGGTGTTGGAGAGAAGGTCAATCATTTTGGAGATGTAGTCTTGTTTGCTCATGATGATTATGGCATTGCCTTTGTCAGGTTTAACAATGATCAGGTCTTTATTTTCCATTAAATTGTTGAAGGCATGAAACTCAGTTTTAGGGATGTTGCACCTAGGAGGCTTGGCATGTCTAAGAGTCACAATCCTGTCTAACTTCTTTAGACCTCCATTGTCATGTCCCCGAATTGGAGGGAGAGTATTTTAATTAAATTAATTAAGTTATCCAAATATTAATATTTCATAAAGATGACTAATTGATTATTTTAATTAAATTAAAGTGGAGTATTAAATTAATTATTTAATAAAGTTATCTTAATAAAATAATATCTCAAAGTAACTTTATTATAATTAATTTAATAAAGTGACTATAATAAAATGATATATCATAAAGTCACTTAAATAATAAAATAATATTATATTCTAGAAGCTTCCTGGAGGTGATTGAGAAATCTATTTAAGAAGCTGTTGGTTAGCATTTGTATACACTTGATTTGGAATTCATTACTCTTCACCTGCGTGGTAAGAAGCTGAGTCGAATGCTTAGCAATTTGCTTGAGGGTTTGAAGACTCTAAGGTACTGGTTTTGGTTGTGAAATATCAACCCTAGCTGGAGTTGAGAGAAGGAGATATTTCAGTCTTCTTCATTGTGCAAAATTGTGTGGCCAAGGGCCCAATTTTGGAGATTCGATTTGGAGCATTGTATTTTCAGTTGAGGAGATATTTTCGGTCCTTTAGGAAGGACGATTTTGGCATCAAGGAAGGCATATTTCTATTGCAAGAGCTGGTTCGAATTATATATATATATTGCAGAATTTTTACAGTCATATTTGGAGGTCGATCTGCACATGGTGTCTTCAGATTTTTGATCATAGAGCTTCATTCTTGCATCGATTTTTCTTGGGTAATTGAGCGCTCCACTTGGGGAAGCTAGGCGACCATTCTAGGGGATATTGCAAGGTGGACAAAGTCTGCAATTATTTTTATTTGGGTCTGCACTTCCAGAACAGGGGCGGCAGCTTTGGGAGGTTTGGTTCTTCATTTAGCAAACTTCATAATTGTTTGTTGCTGCTGGACAAGCTCGCCACTTCACCTTCAGCCATTTCAGCACCTTCATACCGGGTCCTTTCATGACATTTAACATAGTTTGCATTGTAATATCAGATTGTAATAGGCATTGCCATATAGTGGCTGTAGGTGCACATTAATATCAGACTTGTGTAATATCATTTCATCGTAAGCCAAGAGTCTTGGCATTGCATATTGAGTAGTTGTAATCATCATATCAGCATTGTATATTAGCTTTGTACTTGGATTTGCATCTAATGAAGGAGACATAAGGTTGCATGCTATATGTTTGTCTAAATGTCTATTAGCTGTAAGTGATCATTTGCATATTAAGCTTGCATGACAAGTGTTTGGGAAAATGCCATATGCTGTAGATGAATATTTCAGTCCTTAGGATGCATGTCAAATGTTTGTAGAAATGTCAATTAAGTATAGATGCATGTTTCATGTCATATTCTTGCATGGTCAAGCTTCATACAGTTGCTGCAATCTATTTCAGTCATCTTAGTTCATATTTTCAAGTTATATCAGCATTACAAATTGCATCCAAAACTACAAAAACACAAAAACAAACAATCAACAGCAAGAACAGGGTTGTTGGCCAAGTGTTTGACGATATTCCTTGAGCATCAAATCAGCAATTTAAGGCCAAATTTCTCAAGGAATATTACATCCATAGGTAGATTACGCACCACATTTTCAATTTCAATGAGAAAGTCAACAAGAGGGATAGAGTGTGGAGCCATGGCAAAGCCCAACCCTCTTTTTAGGAGGTTGAAAGCATAGGGGTATAAGGTGGCACTAGATAAGTTCACCACCAACTTACTTTCCCAATCATAAATGGCTGAAGCATTGGAGTGAATCGAGGGGGACAACGTGAGATTATGGTTTGCAATTGTCCACATGGAGGAAAGCCAAGAGTGGGTTGACAAGAGATGGGGGTGGAGCCAGGGGCGAGGAGACGCTTGACATCCCAGCCATGGGATTGGAGTGGGGATCTGGGTAAGTGGGACGGATCAAGGTAGAAGCGTTCGTCACTTCTGTAGTAGACGCATGGCGAGAGGGGGGAGAATAGTTGGTGCCCACATAGAACCATCCTAAGTTATTGGTCTTGGTACATGTACAGGTATTGAGTATGGTGGTACGGCAATTTTTTTTCCTTGGGTAGGGGTATAGGTTCGATTATATATATA
The DNA here is from genome assembly GCA_007258455.2 of Sequoia sempervirens. Classification (NCBI taxonomy): domain Eukaryota; kingdom Viridiplantae; phylum Streptophyta; class Pinopsida; order Cupressales; family Cupressaceae; genus Sequoia; species Sequoia sempervirens. The sequence continues at coordinate 24,059 of VDFB02280336.1, read as the reverse complement.
TATATATGTATGTATGTATGTATTAAAGAATTTAAAATTATATAATATAAAATAGTGATACTCATAATTGGCAATAAACAAAATATTTAAATACCTCATAATTTGCAAAAATAAAAATACTCATAAATTCATAATTCAGTGATCTGTCAAATGTCAATACACAATGAAAATTACAATCAATATTTAATAATCTTCATATTGCTCTTCATTAAAAGCATTAAAGTGAACATTTGGTTCAATTTCACTTGAACTACAATGAGTTACAATGCCACTTCCACTAGCCATGTACTATACAAGTTGTCTCATCTAAAGAGATTTCTAGCAAGTTGTGCAACAATAATGTCAAAGTCAACTCACTCAAGAGTTAGATCCCAATTCCTTGTCACCCCTTCATTGTAATCAATTTTCTTGCATGACAAGAGATCCTAATAACTAGTGGGGGTCTAGGAGTGGAAACCCCAATGGGGTTGAGGGGTAGTGCCCCTCGTGGGGGTCTAGGGGCAATGTGCCTTGTGGGGTTGAGGGGCAGCACCCCTTGTGGGGGTTTGGGGGCAATGCCCCTAGTGGGGTCATGGGGCAGCACCCCTAGTGGGGGTCTGGGGGCAATGCCCCTAGTGGGGTTGAGGGGCAGTGCTCCTCGTGGGGGTTTGGGGGGAATGCCTTCAACGTGGTTGAGGGATACTGCACTTTTTTGTTTATAAAATGTTTTTAAAATGCTTCTAGGTTAGTTTTGCCTTAAAAAAATCTTTTTAAAATGTTTCTTTTTTAAAATTTTTTGGGGCCCAATGGCTGTCGGTCCCCTTGGGTTCACTTGGGTTCATCCTGGATTTGTCTAAGGCACTGCCTGGGCACCTTGGCTTCCCAGGCTGTACCCTAGGTGAAGCCACAGGCGTACTTGGACCAAACTGGAACCCGAACCGTATCCATATGGGGACAGGGGGCTAAACAGCAGTACCACTACCCAGTAACATTGGAACCATCTATACCAGCAGCAACAGATTCTCATATAGAGAATATCAAATTATTACCTTGCTAACTGAACTAAACAAACTAAAACATACAGATAACTACTATGATCTATACAGCCAACCATATGTGGAACTGTAGAAATCCATACCATACTTTGGTAGCAGTAACATTTTCCTTCAACCAAAAAATAATCACGAGGAGAATACTACCTAAACCAACACCAAGGAAACAACAAACAAAAAAGAAAAGCTACAACAGTTGCTACCACTCATAGCCATGGATCAAGAATACTGAACATGACCACTACCAAAACACTTGGACACTTTATAGACTGGTGCCAGGGGGTGCTGTGACCCATCACTGCAAAACCCTATTGTAAATTCCATTCTCTGAGACTAGAGCAATTTCCACCAAAGGAGCAAATTGACCGTTAACAGAAACTGCACCATGAAGCTTAATACCTTGGATAATTTCTGTTCTTCACAGTGCCTTTGTAAGCATTCCTTCCTCTAGCAATGGCATTGTATATCCACTAGTCAGCTCTAATGTTCCATTGTGAAATGAGATCACCATATGCTAAAATGTTGTCCTAAGATCTTGACAGAATGCTTCTGGAATTTGACTATCAATTTGCATTTCATAGACATCATCTTGAGGCTTCTTTATAACATATTCCATAGCTTCCCTTGAAGAGCCCTTATTCTGCTTACCCAAACCAGAATGCTGCTAGCCGCTCTGCCATTCTATTTCCTCATCTGTTTCATCCTCCTCTGGACCTAACACTTGTAGGATGCAATCCCTAACCTCATCATTTAGTACAGCCATCTTCAGCTTGTGGTTGAAATCAGCCAAATTCATTACCCTTGAGTGCAACCAACTGTTATCAACTAACCCATCCATCACTAATATTGCCTTAACTGAACTCAGATTTCCTTCCACACCACAGTTGAAAATCTTTTGTAGATGATGGTCTGTGATTGGACTGTGCCATAACAGGTCCCTGGATGATTCTCCACCCACCATACTCACAGACAATAACACACAAACAAATAGTAAAAACCCTCCCGGAATAGCTTGAATCTTCTATATACCACAACCCATGGAAATCAGAATAATGCCATAGGTAATCCCACCTCTGCTCATGATGACTCATAAACTTAACTGAGGCATTTTGCAATGAATACTATTGTGCTAAAAATGTGCAAGCTATATACATCAACATAATGGAAGACTCTTGAATCTACAAAGAACATATAATACCACATCAGCTAACAGCTATGGTGGCTGATCCTCCTCAATTATGGGTTCCGATTCATTCCAATCTTTAGCTTTCTTACTTTCAAATAATGTGAATTCTAACTGATGAACACCATGGTTAGCCAAGAAATTTGCTACTCTATTTTGTGACCTATGGGTATAATAATGCACTACCTTAATCCAATTGAACTTTCTAAATTCAACTTGACTGCACTTTTTGGTTCCTATAACCATAATTCTGCCCTACTCTTATCTTCTATGATTAACCCTTGAACGGGATTATTAATTTTATTTATATTTATAATAATATTTTACTTTTATAAAACATATATTTAACTCAATTTTTCAATAAATATGCTTTGTCATTTAATATTGTTAATATATTGAAAGACTTCAAGCTTCCACAATCTACAATGTTTAAGGAAAGGTTACATAGGTGTGCGACCTGATGGAAATACATGATTTGATCATATGTAGAGTGTTGAGTAAATCAAAGTTTAGTGGGTGTCTTGTATCCACTTTTTATTTTGCCATCAGTGGAGAGTGAAAGGCTTCCTACATCAATAGGAATAAGAATGAGAATTGGGAGTTCTTACAAAGATGGTCAAGCATGTGAAACAGTCTGGCTACTTGCAAGAGTGTTGTGTGTTATTTCTTCCAAAAACATTTGAAAGGGACAACCCTATGCAAATTAATTATAGTTTAAGAACCAAATATGAATATTTGGGAACTATTTAAGCCACCATCTGCAGTCATATCTAATGCATCATACATAGTATAAATGTTTTGAGTGTGGCAATAGTTCTGTGGATGGGTTTCATTGACACATTGTATTAAACATCATTGTCAGCAAGCAGACTAAACATCCTTAGCTTGGAAAGTGGTTTTCAATTGATTATTTTTTCATTAAGTGTAAACAAACGTTGAAGCCACAGAAGTTCTCAGCACAATTGGGATTTGAAATCTACTTCATGATGCTGGAAAGTTTAAATCTCTTTTTTCTAAGATGTGTTTGTATACAACTCTGACTTTCATAATTACTACAGAGAGATTTTTCCAGGTGATGTGCAATTATATGTCCACAATGATGCTGTCGCAGCTTTGGCAAGTGGAACATCAGGGAAGCTTCATGGTTGTGTTCTCATTGCGGGCACTGGATCAATAGCATACGGCTTTACTGAAGATGGTAGGGAAGCTAGAGCAGCTGGTGCAGGTCCAATTCTGGGTGATTGGGGCAGGTACTTGTATATCTACCTTTTCTAGCTCCTTCAACCATAATATGACAAAAGTAGTCTTTCCTTTATCGTAGAAGTCAAAAGATCACAGTGAAGGTAAAGTTTTTCTCATTGGAATTCTGGTGAGAGCTATTTCCATTAAAGACCCTTATGGAAATTTGTTGTATTATAGTTGTGCCTTAAAAATACATTTTGCTTTATGATTTTGTCAATATGGATAGGTAGTTTTAGTAGGTCAAGATCCCTGGTAGTCTTGGGGTCATTATTTATTTGGGAAGCACACAGACTCTTTGAGCCACAGGATCTTAATTGGCTTTGCATTGCAGTGCCAATTGACCAACTTTGTGCATTCATGGGAATTCGTATAAGCTTTTCCTTCTTTCTTTACGTATTTTTTTTCCCCCAAAATTTGCATGTAGTCCATATATAGTCCAAGCTTAATAAATGCTTGTTCTTTGAATTGCTTAAAAACATTAAGAGAAGATATTTTAATGGTTAAAGTATTACAACAGTGCAGCTGAGCTGTACATATTTTTATCTTAACTGCTTATTGTAGAACCTCAAGGCTTCTGTGAATAACCCATATCTTTCCTTTCTAATAACTCTGTGGATCTCTACTTTTATTTTTTTGGGTTAAATTATAAGGATCAGAGGATTATTCATTATTGTATAATTTTTTTATTATCATGTGGTCATCTCTCTTACTGTTTGACTGTACTATCTGGTTTCTTATTTGGTGTCATTGGAGGATATCCGCGAGTTTCATTGTCTTCCAATTCATATTTATACCTTGTTTTCTTATTCGCATTAACAACCTGATTACTGTTTTGTTAACTAAAATCTTGGCATTTAAAGTTTCAGTTTTAATATTTAACATTATTGATGATTAGGGTTCTGGTTATCCCTTCTTGCATGTAAAAAAAAGTAGACTAACATTCATACCACCTTGTATTTTATATGACACTTCGCTTGGAAGGCCTTGTTAATTTCCAAAGAAAAGCCCGTTAGTCAAATGGGTAGTACTATTTGGTGGCATCATGCCATATTTTTACAAGATTGCCACCTATGCTTTCTCCATGAGCAAGAGATTAAAAAGAAGCTGTCCACAAATATCAAAAGTTAGATTCCTGTTTCTGACTCGGTAATTGGAACAAGGTAGAATTGAAATCTGTAGCTGTTATATATTTTAGAACTGGTAGAGCTTGCAAGATGTAAATCTATGAAAGCATAAATATTTTGGAATAGTTCACTTATTGTATTTTACATGTAAACATTGCAAATTAGTTGGATATAAGGATTGCATTTCTCATAATGCAGTAGGATACCCAAAGGTTTACAAAGTTGTTGAAATTTGAAATTCCATTAAGTGTATGAAAAGGGGAAGTGATTATTCTGTAGGTCTTTACAGAGAAATCGTGTTAACAAAGAACAAATTAATATGCCACCTTTTTGTAATCAAAATATATGTTTACCTTGAAATAATTGATTATCTACTCATAATCTCAACCAACCCATGTGATTCTGAGTTAAGGTGTATGAACATGGAGGTACATTGGTCCATTACCTATCAATAGTGGTGTTTTTATGTAGCTATTTATCAAATAGTTCTCTGATGTGCTCCTGGACACTGAAAATACCTATTTTTTGTTAATATTCCTTTTGATTACCATTGTGACTTATTTGTGTTAGATGACTCTATTCTATTTATCTGATTTGCCAGAGAAATGTCAATGCCTACCTTGAATGAAAGAGAGAGAGAGGAAGGAGAAAAAAGAGGAACAAATAAGAGGAAGAGGAAGAAGAATTTGTAACCAAAAGGAGGCTTAATTTATTTTCTCATTATTAGTTAATGACATGGCAAATGCATGTCCTTTACAAATTTAATCTAAAAATGACAGCAATCTTATCTGTTTAGCACATTTAACCAGTGAATAATAAAATTTTCAGTGTTCATTGGTTCAACTGTAAACAAAAAGATTTATCACACCATTTTTGTTTGGCCCTTGAAATGTGTTGAAATTCACTATTTTTTTCCATTTGTAAAATACTAATAGTTTAGTACACATTTTATAATATTTTAGGTTTTTTTGTTTTGCTTTGATTTTCCGAGGAAAAATGAATATCATGAGTAATAAGGATGATGAAATGGAAGAATTAGACAGTGGAAGTGGAGGAGGGCGAAAGAGTTTAGGGTACACAAAATGAAAGTTCAGTTAGGAGTGTTTTGATATTTGATTGTTTAGGAAAGAAGCTATCCTAATATGCAAAGGTGTCATTCTACAAAAAAAGCCCATTGGTGCAGTTTGGAATGACTTTGACATGAACAAGACAAGTAATTTAGGGGGGAGTCAACATTAGAAATGTGATACTCGCAGTTGTGAATGGAAGGGAAACATGACTGGGGTAATGCACACATTCAACACATCCCTAGTAAATAGATTCATCTGGTAAGCGAGTTGGGTTGTAATGGTTAGGCTGTTTGATTGAAAGATTTCTACACCATTTACAAGTGCACCTTCTTAAGGACTTCCATGCATGTTTCTAGTACCACAAATTCCTTTGTCCTAGAAACTTAGAGAAACATTGTTGGATTTGTAGTCTTGAGGCACATTTCAAGAACTAGGAAACCCTCACAAAGACACAATGTATTATGGCTATTGGGGTTCATATGAATAATGATGCCCTATTGGTACCCTCATGTCCATCTATTTGCTGCAACAAAGTATCAAACTATTGATAGTTTGAACATCTAAAAAGAAATTATCAAGGAATAATTTTATCCCCTTAGGTACAAAGAGTGTTTTTTAACATGTTTAATTCATCTTCTCTATGCATTTGGACACAAAGTCTAACAGTACGATGAAAAATTCAATTGCCTCTCTATCAAATACAAGGTGGAAGACACTAATGATGTCGTTTGAATAAAATTTGTAACAAGGTTGTTTTCTCATCTCTAGGAGTAGTCACAGCTCTTCAACATCATGTATTAGAGTATGCTTTTAACTTGGCTGAAAGTGAAAGCCTAGCAGCCAAAGAGACCTCCAAAGCATAACAAACATTTTCCATCTCATAAGATTCCATTTCGGCCCTTGCCAACTCATCATCAAAGAATGAAAATTCTTCACAGAGTGGATACAAAAAAATTCCATGGTTACAAAATGGCTTCAATTCCTTGGTGTGGGAATAGGAAGAAATAATACACTTATTACAAGTATAATGAATATTCCATGGATGAATGTTGTGGACTCAAATTAAGGAAGGCTAATAACTTATAAGATGAGAAAAAGTCATAGGCAAGCAATTTAGAGGTTTAATTTTACAATCACAATGCCTCTAATCTTCAGCTCGTCCTTAGGATTAATGACCATTTTGCTAATAATTGTAAAACTCTTTCAATCATTGATGTCAAATCAATAATAGATTAGTCTATAACTCATTTCAATTCTTTTTTGAAGAAATCCGTTTTATTTTACTCTTAAGATGGAAACATTTACATCATTTGGGCATTATAATTACAAGGAATAGCTCTCCTTAATAGTTAAGGAAAGAAAGGCCTTAGGCTTGTCTCCCATGGGTAAAGGATTCACATCTGTTCAAATTGTATGCCATAGACTCAAGTAGTTGTCCTTTATCATCCAAGAATCCCCAAGAAGAGGTCTTTTCCAAGAGAGCTTGAGTAGTTAAAATGGATTTTGATTTCAGATTGTAACCATCCTCAAAATCCTCTAGCTATTAAGCATTTCTAGGAGGCATGGTTGACTAACTCCTATTAATCTACACAACACAAAAAACATTCACAATAGCCACCAAAATAACTCAAGCTCATAGAAGTTGGTAGACAACTTTAGTTGTCAACTAGGATGTGTCAACACACATACCAATTGGGTTGAATCAAGAAATAGGGACTAGCCATGACTATCTCACAAATATTATGTTACATTTTCCATTGTGCCATTTGAGGAAAAATGATTATCATGTCCCTCAATTGTTGCAATCTCATACCATTAGTGCAACCACAAAATTTCCTTTAGGACCTACTAATTGTATGTGGATGATAAAGTTTATTAACTATTTTCTTCTATTGAAGGGCAATTATTTAACATGTCAATCTACATTCATTTTCTTCCTCATAGCATTTGGGAAGTGTTGAGTGTGTTTTATTGACCGCGCTTAGAATAAAGTCGCCAGCGGCTACCCTATTCTCTCTTGATCAAAGTATTGCATGCTAAGATTGCAAGAAAGTTCATGCGTTCAACTCCAAAGGTTCAACCGGTCTCGAATAGGCTCGTTGGCTCGATGTGAATTGCTGGTATTTCAAGGGGACTTACGGAATTGTTTAGGCAGCGGAGAAAGGAATTCAAATGCTGAAAGATTTATCTATGAAGCGTGAGTTACCTATTCTAACCAGAAAGTACTGAATTGAAATGGTGCAGGGTTAAGAAGATTCTAATCTACTCTAAGGCGTGAGATATGGGGCTCAACTTCAGCAAACTTCTAACCGGACTTCGCTTTGCCTCGCATCGGACAGCTTCCACGGAGTCGGTGCAATCTTCAAGGGAGATGACTAAAGATGTTCAAACCACCACTTGACATAAAGATACCATCACAACGACGCATACCATTATTCAAACTGTGATTGAAGTTAAGTACATGATATTCCAGTTGACCACACAAGGCGCATTCACCATCAGCAAATACACTAGTGGTATGGATAGACGAAGTTGCTTAGATCAAACACCACATTCCACAGTTAACATCTACTTGCATGGAATGAAAACTATACTACTTAGAACTATTTTACACTACCATTTGAATCGGAAGGACGAAGAAACCTTGCTAGCTACTCACAACAAAGACGAAGTTCACCATCAATGAAAAACTCTTTTATTGAGAGAGTGTTCACAACAATTTCTTACAAAGTTTTCAAAGGGAAAACTTTCCCTCTTCTTCAAACTACACTACCAATCTATACTAAGTTACTCTAAGCTATCACCTAGTTGTATCTCTACTCCAACTTCTACTCTAATTCTCACATCTCACTTAGTTACAAATGAGGGGGACTCCCCCTTTATATAGCTAGCCAAGTCCCAAAAGATGGCTAGGGTTACAATCAATAGAGTGGCTAAGATCGTGCCACCTCAGCCCTAACCCTAAAAATTTCCAGAATGGGGAGTGGTGTAATAAATGAACAAAGATTCCCACTCACTCCGAAAAATAGAAAAGGCAATAAATGCCCTGTCCAGTCTTCTAGAAGATTCCGCTTGTAGACGCGTTCACACTGTCCTTGATTTTCTCTCTTGACGTTGCTCTTCAACTTCTTTGTCACTTGAGCTAACACTTAGCCAATTTCTTGCAACTTTTTCTTCCTTCATGTGAAACTCAAAACTTTATCTTCTTCCGAAGGTTGTAATATCATCGTGCTTCTCCACTTCAAGCCATCGTGCTCTGGCTTCAACATTTCTCCTGCAAAACAAGCAAGGAGAAGAGTATTAGAACACTTTCACAATATCCTACTCAACCTTACCAATTTTCCTCCAAGCGTTCATCGTCTTCGATAGCCAACTTTGCTTTCAAATTCTTCATGCCTTAGCCAATTTTCCAACCCATCTTACATTCTGCCTGGCGCACTTCACTCTGATATTTCATCCAACTCAGACTCAAGAAGAAATTCTTTCATCAGGAATTTGATCAAAAATCATCTAGGCGATCATTTTTAGATTCATTGTCTGGAGGATTTTACCTTGAAAACACATTTTCTTCACACTTGCCTTAGAAAATTTTAAAAATTCCCCTTAGGAAATTCATCAACTTGGTGCCCATTCAAAATCTTTATCTCAGAAACCTCGGCAAGCTGTGGAAGACCTTAAAATCCATTCCTCATCGATAATCTTCGATACCCAGAAGAAAATTTCTTTCAGAACGCGTCGAACCCATGGGTACCCAACGAACGGGTTCATTTAATTTTCTTGAAATTTGCACCTTGGAAAAAAATAAATTTTTTCTAACAAATTTGATTCTGTTCTTCACATCTGTGAAGATTTCTTGTGTTGCTCTGACTTGAAAATTATTTATCTACTTGTGCAACTGGCATTCTTTGACTTCACCTCAGGCAATTCACTCGGGCTTCAGGAAAATTCATCACTTCACCAGACTTAGGCGTTTTCCTTAAGGGAGAAAATACTTCATGCCTTAGAAAATTTTTGAATCACTTAGCACTTTTGAAAATTTTTCCCTTAGAAAATTTTATTCATTCTTCAATCCATCTTGCCTGTGAATTTTTTTTTTATTTCACTTAGAAGATCTTCCTACGAGCACATCACATTTCACCTCCATCATCTTCAACGCCTCAGAATTTTTTTTTTATTATTTTGCAACTCCAACGCCTAGCAACTTTGTTCACCACTTAGCAATATTTTCTCTCATCAACCTTATTCCACCACCCTCACACCTTGCATGGCGCACATCACACTTGAAGGTGAATATTTCTAACTTCAACGCCTAGCATCATTCATCAACCTAACTTCCAACTTCATGCACTTTGGGCGCATTTCATGTGGCATGAAGAACTTTCTCAACGCCTTAGTATATTTTAATCTCCCCCCTTGTTTACCATTTTTCACTCCATATTCTTCATATGGCGCATATCTCATAGGCAAGAGGATAAACTTTATTTCAACGCCTCCTTTGACTTTCTTTTCCTCTTGGCGCATTTGAGGGGGTGAGAGGGATGGGCGCATTTGGCATGTAGTGGAGGACGAATTTCACACTTAGAATATTTTAGCAATTCCTCCCTAACTTGGGCGCATTTCATACTTGAAGGAGGATAAACTTTAAACGCCACCCTTGACTTTTGACTTTGTATGGGCGCATTCAAAGGAGAGAGAAGAATGAAACTTCAACGTGACTCTTGAGCTTCCTCGTTTTGTCTTCACATGAGCTTGTTTGGGCGCATTTCACCCCTTGAGGGGGACGAATTCCTTTGACCTTTTGACCCTCTTCTAACTTGAGCGCATTTTTATGTAGCTGAAGGATAAGAATGTTGACTTGTTGACTCATTTCTTTCTTAGGCGCATTTAGACCTAGCTGGTGGATAACAACGCCTTTGAGTGACTCTTCACCTCCCGTTTTTGTCTTGACATGCATGTATTTGGGCGCATTTTGCCTAGGGAAGAGGATGAAAATCGTTGACTTTGCTTTGACCACTCACAACTTGGGCGCATTTTACCCCCTGAGAAGGATGAACTTGCAATTTGGGCGCATTTTGAAGGTGGTGGAGGATATTCAGACTTAGAAAAATTTTCAACTTTTTCCTTCTTCAAGCTGGGCGCATTTAGACCCTGATGAAGGACGAGCTTCATTCTCAAAAATTTTCCATGCCTCCTTATTCACCTGGGCGCATTTTGGCCTGTGTACTGGATGAAGTTCCAGACTTAGAATTTTTCTTCGTTTTTTTTTGCCAGCCCTCATGCCCTGCTATTTATAGTAAGTCCTTTGAATTTTGTATCTCTGAAGCTCAGAACGACTTGAAATTTTGCACCCTGCATCCTTATGACCTCGTTGTTTTGTCAACACTGCCATTTTTAGTCACCCTGCTATTTTTAGCCCATTTTCGAAGGTGGTTTACTATAAATAGTAACCTCTTGTTTACGATAGCTCCATTGCCCGGGTCGGCTTTAAATTTGAATGAATCCTCACCGCGTAATCTTTATCAACATCAGCGCACAGCTTGATTTTACTATTTTAGCCGGTTTCAAATTGATTACTATAAATAGTAAGTGCTCGTTTGACTCGAAATTTTACCATCGATAGCGAAGGATGCCGACGCTGGTTACACCGGTTTTCAAAAATTTTGACCTTTTACCCTCTTTTCGGCCCCGGGTTGGAAACCCTAATTTGCTTTGCATGCATATCCAATGATCTCTGTTTGTCCTCGTTTCTGCTGCATTGCGATCAGCCTATGATTCTGAATTGCTGGGAAGCGGCTGCCGGGACACACCTGCTAAAAATAGTAAGTTCCTTACTGAGTGATCATCTTCGTTTGCATGTCATATCATCGCGAAGCTCTCGAAAAACCCACCAGGAATCATCCAACATGCAAAAGAAACCCTGACATGCAAACCCTAAAAATAGCCTCGGAAGGTGCATTCGAAAGTTGTCGTCTCGTTTTGCATGTTATATCGTTGCGAAGGTCTCGAAAAACCCAGAAGGAAGATCCAGACATGCAAAGAAGAACTCTGCATCTAAGCCTTGAAATTTGTCCCGGAAGCTGGACTGCTAAAAATAGTAAGTTTCCTGTTTTCGCTCAAATTTTGCATACGAACAGCCTGATGTGTTCTGAATGCCGTGTGACTGTCGGAATCTAAAAAATTATGACAAACTGCATGTAATTTCACACTTACTAAAAATAGTAAGTACCTCAAATTTTGATGGAATTCTGTTGAGAGCCCGCTAGAAGCACACTGACAACAATGTTAGTCTCAATTTTCAATTTATTCACCCTATTCGACCTTGGACTGACCAGGAAAGATGAAACCCTAATTTTCAGACTTGGCCAAAATTTCACGTTATGGTTCAAGGCGGAGACCCATCCCAGAAAGATAGACAGAAGGAGAGAGACAACGAGAAAAACAAACCAACATCAAACCAAAAGCAAAGCCAAAATTAGGGGTCCCCATTTGCAATGGGGCGATGTGTGAAAAAGCGTCTGGGGAAGACACGGAAGATATTGTTGACAAGAAGACACCATCACCAATAAAATCACTTATTTTGTGCATTTTGATGTTTTTGAGAAGCATAATGGAGTTTCTCTATAAGGCCCATTTAACATTATGATTATCCAATTGACCAACTTTCTGCATTACACCTAGAATATGTTGAGCTTAAATTACCAATTCAAGAATTTGTTCAAAGAGGGAAAGATAAAACCTAACACTTCTTTGACTAGATTCATTCTATTGTAGTTCCAAATAAAGTTCCAAATAAAGAAGATAATGCATTGGTGGTTGGGCACATATTATTGTGGTCTGAGAAAAATCACTATGACGAAATCTACTTCTTAAGCTTGATGATTATCTAGACACACTTCAAGTGGCCAAGTACATAACTAAGCTCAACTTATCCTTTGGATGTAACCAAGCTTGGATAGAGATCCATGATGTTTCCAAGATAGCTTTCAAGACAAATTTTGAGCTTTGAGAGTGTTCAATGATCCATTTTGGCCTTAACAATACGCTTGCAAAATCTTGTAGCTTATAAATGATGTTTTTACGATCCATCTTGGCATATTCATTGTAGTAGGCATGAGTTTTCCATAGTCCATGAAGATGATTTTGAGTTCTCTTAGATTCAACTATGTGAGTGTTTTGCATAATGTTTCGGATCACATTTAGTGATCCATTAGTAGGATGAGAAATTGCCTCCAAAAGAAAAAACATTATGCAAAAAAACATACACAGTTGAATCCAAAAGCGCTAAAAATCATATTTATTACAATCCATATTGAGGACATCTTGGTCTACAAGTTTACAAGAAGAATTGGGATAATCACCTAGTACAATTGTAGACAATTTTGGATTTTCATCAACATCAACTAATTGCAAAGCTCAATCCATGTTTGGGAAACCTTAGTCAAATATGAGCATAGAGTACAAGAAAATCTAGATTTACATCCTATTGATTTCTATGAATGGAGCCTATTTCCACCTAGTGACAACATGACTGCTTTTTTGTTGTGCCTATCCTTCAAAATAGAATCTGTGTTGTGGGCCAAGACAACTAATGCACAGGAAGAATATTTTGACTTTTTTTTTACAAACATGTTTGGAGCTCTTTTGAATAGTCTTTGTCATTTCAAATTGTGGCTCTCACTTCATGAGGCACTTTTGGTGATAATGTATTGTCCCCTTTTTAATCAATTTGTGTTTGTGGAACAAAGGGCCAATCCCTGTCTCCAATGAGTTAAGCCCATGCCTATGTATGGTTTGTCGTCATTTCCTAAATACCTACCAATGTGCCTAAGTATGGTTTGTCGTCATTTCCTAAATACCTACCAATGTGTTAGAAGTGGCAAAGGTCTCAAAAATTCAAGCGAGGGGTGTTTTTGGTCCTATCTCTAAGTGTCCATAGGTTGTTATACTTTTGGAGTTCATCGTGCCGACATGCCTTTCCGTCTGAGTCTGACTTCTCCTTGGTTCTTGTTGGAGTTTTAGACTTTTCCATCACGACATACCTTTTCGCCAAACCTCATTCTTTCCTTTCCCCTTATCAGATTCAGGCTTCTACCTACTAGAATGCCTTCCTTTGACTCCTCGACTCTCAACCTATGGTGTGCATCATGCAGTACATTTTGACATTTCTGCGTATTTACATTGTTCACCTCATCTACCTTCCGATACAACAGATAAGTTGCATTAATGCCAAATTTGACCATTCAACTACTCTAGAAGGATTTTCTCACCCATAAACATTGTTTAAACTTAAAAAGGGTGCGCATTCATATGTACATGTAGCTTGAAGGATGATAATGCCCATATTTCATTAATGCAATGGTTGAGGTTTGTCGCCATTTTAGGCGCTTTTACTTATCTTCTCCACCTTGCACACATAGATCAAAGGGCGCCATTAATGTTGATGTCAAGGGTCAATGAAAACAAATCACTTCCTAGGCCGTTTGATAGCTTGGCACGAAAAGAACCTAGTAGGGGCAAAGTCCGATGCTTGATGCGATGGCATCATAAACATCATCAATTGATGCACCAGGACAACTCGATTCAGCGAAACCCAGAAAGAGAAAACGAAAAACAAACAAAAGAGGGAAAATGAAAACAAAACCAAAAATAAAGGGAAAAAACAAAATAATAACAAAAAAACGAGACTGCTGAATTGACCAAATAATAAGTACACAAAAAGCCCACACACACGAACCAAAACGACTCCATGAATTCAAGGGAAACTTTGAAAAGTCACAATGCCTACTAGGTTAGAGTGCAGGAACGAAAGCGAACATGGGAAAAGACGAAACAGCACAGGGACAACACAAACAACGATCACCCGAATGCTGCACCAATACGGGAGAAGTCGGTAATGTCGGACAAGGACCAGTGCAAGGGCTTGCAAGGGTTTGCTGGAAGTTGTAGAGCTCGAGTTCTCTTTGAAAGCATAAGGTAAATGATAAAATGACCTATCATTAACCTATAAAGCCACTCAACAACCACCACTAACCTTCATTAATTGCTCACTAAATGCCTTGTCAGAAATTTAAATGCGTATGACATATGTGATCAACATGACAGTTGAGGTGACAAGACGTCGGGCTTTTGGGGGTCGGGGGGGCGCTTCAACGAATATCCCAATGCGCGAAAGTCTGAATCGGTGACAACCAACATAGAGCAACGAACAGGTGTCGTATATCGGGCTTGATGGGTAGGGCATACCAACATTGGGTATCCCAAATCTCTGACACCCGACAAAACATTTAGAAGAAAGAGAAAAAAGAAAGGAGAAAGGAAAAAAGGAAAAGGAAAAAGAAGGGAAAAAAGAGAAAGGGAGAAGAGAGAAAAGGAAGAGAGGGAAAGAAATAAACAAAGGACATTGGGTAAAGTTTATAGAGAACCATCCCCTTAAACACTTGGTCCACTCTCTGCTGAGTAGCATTCCATACATTTCAGGAATATCTACTACGCGTATGTCAATGTATTCTTGGACTTTGGGGTTTGAGGCGAGTTGCATATGCACATTTTTTAATTCTCCTATAACTTTAACCTCCGTTTTGTTTAACTGTACCACAACTCTATTAGTAGGTTTAGGGGTCATCCCTAACTTTTGACATATGGAGTATGGCATCACATTACATGAGGCTCCAAAATCAATCAAACAGTTGTGTAGGTTTTTTCCAAACATTCAAACACTCAATAAGAACGGGAGAATTCTAGTTTTTCCTTTGAGTATCATAGCCATTGTATTGGAGGAACTCAAGGCCTGTCCTTTGTCCTTTGGAGGATTATTGATAGGTGCAGCTCGGGAGCTATTTCAAGATTTTTCAATACTTTGGATTATGGATCATTCTCCAAGATGAAACTTTAGCTGACATTTTTTTGAGCGTTAGTGTTCAAATAATCAGACCTAAGGACAAACACCCTCAATTTTGTAGAGATCAAAGGAAGGAAATGTCATGGCAAGAAACAAGAATCAATGAAAACTTAGCCACATTTTCTTTCAAATTCTTCTCCAAGAAAGCCCCCAACCACCATGTCCTCTATTCATTTAAGAGGCATGGTGTTCACATGGGCTGCCATACTCTAATTTTTGTCACCCCTCTTACAAGCTTGGTTACCTAGGCACAAGGACAAAAACCCTTTTACTTAGAAACACGATCACCCAAAGGTCGCAGATCCTTAGCCATATAAAGTTGCACAACAATCTAGTTGTCGTGAGAGTGAGCACCGTATTCGTTAGTTTGTTATAGTTGCTGTTGTAGTGTTGTAATGTATTACAAAACAATTAATATAGGGAATGCTCTATTATTTATCTTGCGTCTTTGTGAGTTTGATTTATAATCTGGGTCGTAATGCTATTTAAATGTAAGGAAATTTTTGGGTGTGTTAGATTCAAGTCAAATGTTAAATTAGCCGCATTGGGTTACATAATTTACTATTGATGTGAGTTCAAAATATTAAATTTTTGTAGAGTTTTTTTTTAATAAAATTTGCTTAAATATTTAGCTTGGGACATAACAGTGGTATCAAAGTTGGTTTTTCTACTAGCTTGTTAATCATGGGATTATTCTTCAAATTTTTGTATGGTGGAATGAGCTCTTCAAAGGCCAAAAGTAACAAGAACAAAGGCTCAATCAGAGAAGAAGAAGATATAGATCCTTGAAGTAACGATAGAGGACATTGGAAAATTTGAGTGGTTTAAGGAGGTAGTGCAAAAGGCTTGTGTTGTTACCAAGTTCATCTACAATCACATGGGGGTGTTGTGTACAATGTGCTTCTTCATCGAGGGTGAGGACCTAGTTCAACAAGGGGTGATAAGATTTGCTATGTACTTTCTTGCACTGCAAACTCTTTGCCAGTTGAAAATGAAATTGAAGTGAATGTTTGTTTCAAATGAGTGGATAGAGTCTAGCTTCACAAATCAAATGGATGGTAGAATAGTGGCATAGTACATTTTTTCTATGAGTTTTTGTATGTGGTTGAATATGGTGTCTAATCTTTACAGCCTCTAGTAAAAGTTTTGAGGCTAGTGGATGGGGAGAAATTCCCTATAGGCTATTTGTATGAGACCATGGATAGGGCCCAAGAGGTAATGAGGGGTAGGATGAAAAATGATAGGGATAGGTACATGCCATTATGGGACTTAATCGATAGGAGATGGGATCAATAGTTGCGCTCCCCTCTCCATGCCCTTGGATACTAGTTGAATCCAATGATGTTCAATAGCCTCTCATTTAAAGATGATGTTGAGGTCACATAGGGCCCACTCATGTGCATGGAAAAAATGTTACCTACCCCCCAAAATATGCTTGCATTTATGGCAGAGCTGCCAATATAGAAGTAGGCAAGGGGTTTTTTCTCAAGTATGGTTGCTGTGCAACACAAGAAGACCTTCAAACTAGGTATATTCCATAAAATTTTTATAGTCTCTCTTTATTGTGGAGATGTACATTAAAGGTGTTAATTTAGTAGATCTTACATGATACTATCTTGAAATAATTTGTGTTTTTCAACAAAATGGTGGGATTTTTGTTGCCAAGAAGCCAAAAATCTTTGATGGATGGTGATGTGCATTTTGAGCTAGCCATGCAATTCATTTGCTTGTGAGCATACTTGGAGTGTTTTTAAACACATACATTTCAAGAAATGCATCCATCAAACACAAGAACAAATGAATGAATTGGTATTCAATCACCATAGCCTCTACGTGAAAGTGAAGAAAGCTCAATGAAATACTTGCAATCCTAATTAAAAGTTGTAATAATTTTTTATTCACTTTCAATTGCCAAAATTATTTTATATAGACAAAATCATGTACCATTGAGGAAGACTAGCTCGATGAGATTGATCTAGATTTTGAGTGGATTGCAAATGCTGATGATTATGATCTCCTTCAAGAGTGCAACTATGATAGTGATGTGGTTGAATGGCTTAGGAAAGGCTCTAACCCAAGAGCTTCATCATCAAGACTAATAGCCCTCTAGTGTATCTCTCTACCTAGTAGCAAGAGTCATTGGCTACATTTGACTTTTTGGAACTTTGCAGTTGATTTGTAGGTTGACTTTGTACAAAGTAGATTGTAATTGAAAATTTGAAAACTATTAGCATCTAATTATTATTAATGCACTATGTAGTATGTATTGTGCAATGCAATGTAATCGATGACACAATCATAAAGTTTAAAATTCTATATTCCAAAATTCATGGGCTAAAAACTCAATTTTATTTGCTTTCTATATCTCTATGCTATTGAAATGCCTTTAAAATTAAAAATGGTAGTTTTTTCTCATTTTTTTTTGTGATTCTTAGTGTTTTTATAAAATTCATTTTTTCTTTTTTTTTCCTAATTAAATCCTCATTTAAAAAAAATCTTAATCTTTTGGTTTGCCAAAATTTTCCCCAAATTTCTTTTGCTGCTATGTAATGAAGTTTAGTTTCCAATCATAACGCAAAATCAGTTTTACAGTTTTTGAATCAACATGTTTATGTGTTTTCAACTTAGAAGTAGTTTAGGGATCCTTGACATTGTACAAATTAAACAATTTTATGCCACTTTCAAGAGGTTATCATACTTAGTTAGCAATCTCCATCTCACAAGTATTATTTAAATCAAACAAATGCAATATTTATTGAACAAAAATAACTTATTTGGAAGTTATCTATAAAAGGCATAGACCTTTAAAACAGTACTAAATTTTCATCACTCACATATGCATTCCTCGTCATTGTACAAAATAACTATTTATGCATCAAAGCCTACTTGTTACAGTAGAATCATCACAAAAGGGAAATAGAGAATTTTTCCAAATTGAACTGTACTGGAGAAATTGCTGAATAAATTTTTTATAACCAAGAACCCACAAGTGACTTTATTCATCATAGGACCCCATCCACAAACTAGTTTGCCTAAGCCACTTAGTCCCCAAGTCTTGGAATCAAGGTGGTACCAAAGGGGCTGTTGGCATTAAAAACCAAACAATCAACTTAGCTATTCCTAAGGTAGAACTTATGATTTAGCCATAGTCTTTGACAATTCACCTTCCAAGTTTAGAAGTTAGCCTTGGACACAGAATCTCAAGGCATTAGTGTTTAAAGCTTTAAACCCTTAAATGCACCCGTGGATTATACTTTCATCAGTTAACCATTATTACAGGCTATACACAAAACCTCATTTTGTAAAGACAACAAATTTGCCTCATAATAACCCTGAGTTCATGCAAGCAAATAATCTTGTATTCTCTTATCAAATAATCCATTATAGTTTGATAATGAGGCCACAGGCTTAACCTTGAGCTATGCTTCCAAATAGTTTCAGACAATAAACCCTACAACTCCTTAAAACAATAGCTCACATACGCAGTCACATGACTCAAGGCCTTCTTTTGTATTCGAGACAATTATCTCAACAAGTAATAGACCCTTAGAGCAATAAAAATGCTTTGCACAAGACTCAAAAAGCCATGAGATGAAATGTCATTCATTCCAACCCAATCTTAGGACTTGCAAACTCACATATACAGAGGCTGCATCTCACATATTCCTTTTTTGCCAGCTCAGACTCAAGAATTCCGAAATAATAACAGCCATTGACCCGAAACACCATCAGTCACAAGGATCACAAGAATTCAACAATACAACAACGAACTACAAAGCATGAGAGTTTATTTACTTACTGGGAAAAGTATATTTATCTAAATGATATCTCTAAGAAGTTTATAGAAAAAATATTACCTGGTACTGTGTGGCATTGAAAGCTTGAGTGCCGACTTTGTCCCAAGTCAAGCATTTCAGTTCCTTCGCAAACTACCACTAGTCTCTCTGCATCTGGCAATGAGACAACCAATCGATCCCAAAAAAATCTATAAGGATTCCAAAAATAGTGATCACAGACAAAGAGCCCACAAGGAATAATACTAGATAAAATGGTGCCATTGAAATCTTTCACCAATTTTCTACAAGAATAAAACCAAATATTCATGCATGCTAGCATTTCCTAGAATAATAACTTTATAGAGCCCAACATCCAATTCAGGATAAACTCCCAGCTCTTGCATGAAGAAAAAACTAGGAATTTTGCATGATTCATGGCTACAAAAAAGGGCATGATCATCTTCTACAGGTAAAACTAATTGAAAAATACAAAATACCAAAAATGAACCTTCCAAACATTGAAAGAACTCAAGATAACTACCAATTAACTGCATGGCACGAAAGACCACAAGGTAACTTGTTAACAACTGGTTAATGCATGCAGGACTGGTGGATTGTACTAGTGACATCCACAGTAATAAATTCTGCAGCCTTCCAACTTGTTTTCACCACATGATAAGCAATGCTTGAACAACAATTGTTGGATTAGAGTTTGGTTTAGGTTTCAATGTAAGAACCCACCAAGCTTAGATGAGGTTTCAAAGATTTAGACTTGAACACAGTCCATGACCATAGGCTAAAGTTTAAGATATATATTATATGCCTATACTAATGGCTTAGTATATACGATTCATATATCAAAATTAGACATATATATTTGGATCAAACTTAGACATATATATTTGGATTGCACTTGTGAAAACCACAGTAATAAATTCCGCAGCCTTCCAACTTGTTTTCACCACATGATAAGCAATGCTTGAACAACAACTGTTGGATTGGAGTTTGGTTTAGGTTTCAAGGTTAGAGCCCACCAAGCTTAGATTAGGTTTTAAAGATTTAGACTTGAACATAGTCCATGGCCATAGGCCAAAGATTAAGATATATATTGTATGCCTATACTAATGGCTTAGTATAATGTGATTCATAAACTTACATATATATACATATATACACATATGCATATACATATACATATATATACACATATACATATAAATACATACATATACATATGCATATGCATATACATATACATATACATGTATATACATATATATACACATATATATGTATATATATGTATGTATTTATATACATATATATACATATATACATACATACATATATATGTATATATGTATCTATATATACATACATACATATAGTTATATATGTATGTATATACATCTATATACATACATATATATCTATATGTATGTATGTATATATAGATACACACACACACACATATATATATATATGTATGTATGTATGTATGTATATACATACATACATATATATGTATATATATGTATGTATGTATATATAGATACATAAATACATATATGCATATACATACATACATATATACATATATATGTATATATACATAGATATATATGTATGTATGTATATACATATATTTACATATTTACACACACACACACATGTATGTATGTATGTATATTCCGATATATATTCTATATATATTTAATTTATATACCCAATCAAATAAATCTGAGGCAATAACAAAATATATACATTTTTACAATGAATCCTATGCGATTATATATATATCAAAGTGTACAACAACATAGAGAAACACATTATGAACCTAGACAATGACAACATCTGCACAATCTGACAGTAAAAAAGATGAACAATCTCCATAAGGCTTGAAATAACAAAATAGACTGATAAATGCCAGCTTGCAGATAAATAACATCTCGTGAAGGAAGTCTAATTCCTGCCTGTGAGATAATAAACCAGACCAACATCAGCATCTATATTACATTACTTAAATTTAAATGAAATACAATACTGAAATCAAAACTGAATGATCAAACCTATTATAATCTAGGATATGAATCTCTGCACACACAGATTGCTGCAAATATAGTCAACGATAATCATGCAATCATAATGAAATTCTCAAATTAATCAATTAAAAAAACTCAATGAAGTTCATTGGAGGAGGCCCGTGATAAGATGGTTTTCTTTTTAACTTGCTCAGTTAATCTTGACTGCAGGTGGAAGAACAGAGGCCTTAAATTTGCAGTTCACAAGTTATTCGGTCAATGAAAGTTTATGTTTTTTATAGATAATTTAAATGAGGGAATCTATAGGTGCCCCCAGTCGATAAAGATAATGCTTCGAAATATAGAAGGCACATAAACTAGAAGTATAATGCAAAGAGAGATATAAACAAAGGTAACACCAACTTACTACAAACTTGATACTTAGCTCTAAGCATCCAACAAAAATAAACAGGAAAAAACCTGCAAGCAGGTAAATTCAACATATTCCACCAGAATGCAACCAAAAACCGTCTCCACTGCCAAAAACCTGATGCTATTTATACATACTACAATCAAAACAATACAACTTCAGGATGAAACAGACAGCTTGCTACTAAAAATACCAGAGACATAACACTTGACCCCACCAGCCAGCACAGCCATCAACTAACAGTCTAACACACCAAACACCAACCCCTAAAACAGAAGCACCACCCTAGTCTATGACCTCCTCAACCAAGGACGCCCCAAGATAGCATAAGGGAATGAGAGTATTGAGTCGAACCCCATAGAGAACTTTCAATCACTTCTTCACATGGTTAATT
Organism: Sequoia sempervirens; assembly: GCA_007258455.2. Classification (NCBI taxonomy): domain Eukaryota; kingdom Viridiplantae; phylum Streptophyta; class Pinopsida; order Cupressales; family Cupressaceae; genus Sequoia; species Sequoia sempervirens. Next base: position 1,890 of record VDFB02280336.1, on the reverse strand, counting down.
GAGTTACCACAGAAAGAAGGGATAGTATGGTCACTTGGGACCCACTAACTTGACATTACAACGTGTTACTTCTAACTTGTGCAGAACCTTCTTCAAATTTTGATAGTAACGATGTAATACATGAACTTCATGCTCTGAAACTGAAACCCTAACTTCTAGCCACTGAGTTACTTGCTTCCATTTCATCACTCTTTGGCTCCTTAAATTCTTCCTCTCTATGGCCATGCCCTGCCATAGGTAGGAGCCTCCCAACAAATTGCTCTAGAAGAAACAATTGAAGGATTATCACCTGCATCACTGCATCTGGAATCCCCACAACCAATTTTTCCATGAAGTCTTGGTGAATCATCTCCTTAGAGCATGGTGGGCTAGAGACACCAAGACTATAATCCCAAGCACCGATTGCACAAAACTACCACCACAGATGAGTCAAAAGAAAAAATAGAGGATAGCCTCCTATCAATTACCTTCCTTTGTGACAAGGGTCCTGACAATGCCTCAGTGACTGTTTATGGCCCATACTTAAAACACACAGAGTACACAGAAAACAAACACTAAACCAAAGCCTTCCACATCACCAAAGAGAAATCTCTTGATCATCATACCCACAGGGATCACCAACACGACATTAAATAGATGTTTCTCACATACCAATTTATGGTACTGCAGCCTCACAAATACTGTAGCCCTTGCAATACTAGAAGGGGAGCCAACATTAATGCTATAAATGTGCTCCACCACCAGGGGAAAAGAGACCAAAGGGTCTCCAAAGTTGCAATATTTTATAGGGAGACATATATCTTAGGTGATATTCAATGCCAACCTAGAAATTGAATGGATGACTATAGAGTGCTGTAAGGTGCTCTTGATCCACCCTGAAATTTGCCATAAAATCTGCAAGTGACTTTAATTTACACCTGCAATGTTGACATCTTACCGTCGCAAATTCAGCGCCAATTGACAAGGCCCCATTCACATTGCACTTTAACCTCCAATTTGGTTAAGAGCCCTTTAAACGTGCCTCAATAACCAAAAGAGAGTCTCTTACAACAACAAAATTATCCATTCCTTTGGAAGACACTGCTGCTGTACCTGCTACAGGTTCTTCTCTTTCAGCTTCGTTATTAGTTCTAACACCCAAGTAGACAAACCCAACATACACAATGAAACCATTTAAGCTTCTAAGCAAAAAACCTGCACTAACACTGCCTGGATTACCCCTAGAAGCCCTTTCAAAGTTCATTTTCACAAAATTCTTAGGAGGGGTTCCCAATCCTTTCTTTCCCCATTCAAATTAGAATTATTTTGAATCCCATTATTCTGTCCAGTAACAGAATCTCTTAACCCTTGAATAGGGCAAAGGAAACTTTATGTTACCAGCTGTAATTCAAAGTATTATAATAGAGAACTATTTGCCTATGACTGTTTCTTAATAATTAGTGTAGAACTTTAGTAGCTTTATGGGGGTAAATACATTTTTATCATTTACATCTACTATGGTAACTGTGCAAGTGCCAATTTTCATTGTTAGGAAGGTGTATATCAGATTGCCATCTTAGATAAGACATACTTTGTAGCATTTTGATGTACATTTATACACACAAATGCACAGGAATCATTCATATAAATTATAAACAAGTTTATGAAGCAGGGGATACATCTTTAATTTGAGTTCACCATAATTGCTGCTGATGAAATTCCCATGATGAAAGATGATATTCTGTTAACTTTTTTTAGCATGTGCCTTTTAAAATGTTTACTCTCATTAAGGTTTACAAAAATGTTCAGTTAGCTTTCCTTTTGTTCAGAGTAATCTCCAATATCTTCTGCTTTCTTGCTTTTTTTGAGGGGTATTAAGTAGTGCGTAAAACACATTCATTTATTTGGCAA
>VDFB02280335.1:10000-38756 GCA_007258455.2 Sequoia sempervirens | reverse complement strand
GGTACTCCAGAGCTCTGCAGTCAACCAGAATATTCATACCGTTTACAAACGGCTATCCCAACGGATCCAAACAAATCCGTTACAATCAACATAAGCATTCAAGAAGATTTATATTGCACCATCTTCGCCCCGTTACAAACTCAAAAACGAGAAGCAAAAAATTTAGTTCACAATATTCTACAATTATTCTTTCTTAAGGCTCACAGACATCTTAAAAATTAGTCTCTAAAGCCTAATAGAGATTCATAGATTAAAGTTTTCGGGTGTCTTAAAACATTTGTTTTTTCCCATCAAGCATTCAAATCCACCCATGTTTTTCCATTTGATATTAATACAGGTCTCGTTATCAGGGAAGATTTTGTCTGTTATATAAGCAGTGCTTTACAGAGTTTTTCTCAAGTTCAAGTACCCACAAGGCTTTCTCATTACGGAAGCTTCAAACTTGGTCTTTTTCACATTTAGCATTTATATGTTTGAGACTTTTGTGTGCAGTGTTTTAGGTGTTTGAATCTGCAGAGAAATAGCAAATATGTCATGCTTTGCAGCTCTGGTTAGCTCCCCTGTATTGGGTTCATGCAGGTCCCCATCGTTGAAGAGTTGCGGTGATAGTGATTCCAGCACCGAAATGATGCATTCAGGATCACCAGTTCTGCGATCATCCCCATTGAGCAATGCAGGTTCTCCATGTTTGAATCTGAGCTTTAGCAATGTGAACCACCAGCACCATCATTCTCCTTCAAAAAGTTCAATACATGCATCCAGGCTTCGCCCTCTTATTCATGATGAGAATCACCCTCCTGCATTACAAGTGGATCATACTCATAATATGAGTGGTTTGGGGCAGAGCTTGAAGATTTTGCAGAGAGGGAGCAAACAGAGATTTCCAACCAAGGCGAAAGAATACGCTGAACTAGGAGTTTTGACAGAGATCAATACTCAGCTAGAAGATGATTTTGGTAGTTTCAATGCACTTTCTTCTCCTCCGCTCAAAAGGAAACGCCCTCCAAAGCTTGATATTCCGAAGTCTCCCAGAGAGCTAAAAAGAATCGACCTTAATGACAAAACTGCGAAGGAAGAAAACATTAGTCTTGAAGGTGATTACTATGGGTTTTACTGTAAGAAGGGAAAGAAGGAATTCATGGAAGATACCTACAGGGTCACTGCAAACATAAATGGGGACGATCAGCAGGTAAGAGAAGCCCTTGACTGTATTAATAACTATTATTTTGATTTAGGCCATGTCAGAAATCTTGAAACATTGAAGTCTTTTTACACCCTGATATTATACTATAGATATGGATACAGAAGCAAGTAGGTTTCCATTACTGGTACTCTGCGTATTCATAAGCTGATTTTGTTCAGTAGTTGTCCTTAAAAATGTTCCTTTTGAATACTTACCCAAGTCTATCAGACATCTCTATTTTTATAAACCTTTCACCTGCATGCTTGTCTGAATAGGTCTGCCCTCTAGCTTTGTATTACAGAAAGAACCTGCTGGGTTAATTTTTAGCTGGTAAAACTAAGCGCTTATGCGTATGCAGAAAGGGGTAGAGCACATATGGTTCAAACCTCAAACTACCTTGAGGCTTCTGATACCCGGAATCTTGATTGAACTGGCTGCTCTTGCAGCTTGAACCAATTCAATGAAATTAGGGTTCACATTCACATCCCTCTTAAGAACCCTCATTCTTACGATCCCAGTGATATAAAAAAAATTCCTGCACAATATCAGCTCTCTAAGAGAGAGGAGTGTTTAACCATTAGCGGGGCTGGGATAATTTAGGTGCCACTTTAACCGTTAGGTGGGCTGAGAATTTCCTCCTATGACTAGTGCTGATTTGAGCTCTGAGCCTCACCAACTCAAACTTAAATTCTAGCACTGGTATGAAAGATGCAAATTAACTAATGATGCCTTACCCATATCGTGCTTTGAATTTTTCAGCCTCATATGTTTTAAATTTTTCGAGGTCTGAAAGGCAATGCAATTCGATGCTCTTTTGAAGAATTCACGTTAGCTTAAGAGGCCATAGCCACATAATGTTGCTAATAAAGGGTGACTGTATTTTTCCTAGCCTCTTATACCTTCTAGAGGAGGAACACTTAGTTGCCAACTAGGAAGTCCCCTTTTCGCAGATGTCAAACATTACTCCTAAGCAATACGGAAAGGTTGCATCCTCCCGAATAAGAGGACCTAGACGAAAGCTTATATTTTTCAGAAGATACAATTTTCCTGAACTACTGGCAATCCACTTGTTAGGGAAACACCTGGTGGATGTTTTTAGAAACCTATTATTTAAGCAGTCCGATTCAGAGCCCTTCGGTTAGCCTCAATGCTTCAGTGAATTTGAGAAACTCTGGCAAAATAATGTATCATATCTGATATTATTATTTTCTATTTTATACATACAGCTCAGAGTAGCAATAAGACAGGATACAACACCACTGAAGGTTGTTATTTAGTTGACATATAGACATTCTCAAACTTTTAGTCTAAGTGCAAGATAACCAGGAAACTAGAAAATTATTGAAAAGTCACATATTTGCCATCCCTCAGTGGTTGTAAGTTTTAACTATTCCCTGCCATAGGAGAGAAAAGGGTTAGATGCCCTAGGATGTTTTGCTGGCCTCTGCAAGTTGTTTGCCTTTCTTAGGAGGGTCTGGGTTGAGTAGACATTCCTTCATACCGATTGCATTTAGGCTATGGAAGCAGCCCAGAAATTCTACTCAACCCAGGCCCTGTTAGGAAAGGCAAACAGCACGCAGAAGCCTACAAAGAATCAGAATGTAGCATATGCAGCTCCGTAGCCCAAATGAAAGAAATCAATAAAATTAATATGAACACTTGTATTACACACTTTTCAAAATAGAATGCTTAGAAACTATTTATATTTAGATTCAATTCAATAGCAGCGGCTATTCTATATTTATTGATTTGCATTAATAATTCAAAAGAAAGTAATTATACATATATGAGTTGATTCAATCAAGAAAAAAGTTGAGAGTTAATTCAATCAAGTACTTGATTAAGCAAAAGGTAGTATCTAATTGCCATCAATCCAGGATGACATGTCATTATTAGCTGCTTAGGAGAGAAATATATTTTCCTCTAGGTGCAAGTAATATTACACAACTCATATTATAGGTACAATATGCTAAACAGCACCATTTTATGTGCAATCTTTTTAAATCCTGTTTTGTATTGTTAATGTATATCATTTCTGATAAAATAGATCTCAACTCAATACTTTCTAAGAAAAGAAAACAACATGCAGAGAGGCCAGAGTAGCACGCAAAGGCTTTTTGGCTTTTGTCTTTCCCTTAGGGTGATGTCAGATATGCAACCTTCTATATAATTTTCATAGCTTTTTGTGTCCTATCTGTCAATGTCTATTATGTCAGATAAACAATCTTAAGTAATGTTTATCCGGTCTTCCAATGTTTACTATGTTTTTGATAAGATAAGCAGCATTTATAAGATGCTGTACCCATACACAAAAGACCCAAAGGCAGAGTTTAAAGCAAAAGAAGTCTAAGGTCACAGACCACAAACAGCCCAGTGACAGCCAACAGACAGCAAAACTACAACATAATAATAACCAAAAATAAAATAATCAACAAGGACACTCTACTTGGGAAGATTTTCCCATTAGGAATTTGAAAGCATCCTACTTCTGCTGGCTCAAACTGGGGTCCGTTGTATTGTCATGCTTCTTTATCTCATCGTATAGCACATAGGCAAGAGTGACAGCAAAATGGTGTATGACTTTGAGGGTGAAACAGGAAAACCTATTCAGCTTCCTTTCCAAAGTTTCAACTCTAGCCATAAGAGCCATGCAGTCCTGGGCCGTCTTCTCGCAGCTGGGACAATTTTCCTCCTTGTGATCTTTTGTTGGGGTGGAATCCTCCGGCTCATTGAGCATAGCATTGAATTCTGGGAATAGGCTAGGACTTTCAGCATACTCCTTTGTTTCTTCTGCATTGTCATCATCGCTGCTTTCCTCATCCCTCTCATCCCTCTTATCCTACTCCGACTCATTGGAGATTTCGTCAACTGTTATCTCAGTGGCTTGCTTGCCAGCCAACGCGTGTGATCTTCGTACACTAAAGTTCTCAGCATCTGTGGTAGGATCAATATCTTTAGTATTATCCTCTTTACTTTGTTAGCTAAACATCCTTAAGTAATGTTTCTCCCACTTCTTGTTTTGAGCTGCATTCTAAGAATAGCCCAACCAGTTTTTACAGCAAAATGTTTTTTTTAATTTCATATCATCAATATATACATATGCACACATATCTAAATGTAGACTTCTATATATAATAAGTAAAACAAAATATAAGAGTTGAGAGGTTGGTTTCAACATCTATATATCAACCCATATTTGATATATATTATATAGTTATATATTATAGACAAGTTACTACCGGAGAGGGTAGCTCCCTAACATTCAAATTTAAAAAAGGAATACAATCCTCATATCAGAGTAACGTAGATATATTCAGAACATCTCCTAGGAAACAGTCCCTCCTTTAGTTCTTGCAATCTCACCCTCTGCTGCTCAGATAGGAGATCCGGATGACCTTCCAAAAAAGTTCGAAACTCTTCCAGGTTACCTTTCATTAGCCCTTCAGCAAAGACTCTCCAGCATTTTTTTTTTGAGTATCATTGTTCCTGATCGTCACTATGCTAAAGACACCCTATGTCATACGTCGCTGGTCCTCTATCATAATTAGAGATACCAGAAAAGATGTCCTTGTGACATGAACAATGGACATACCTGTTCGTAGCCAGTTTGCCATACATTTTCCTCCTCAACACATAGACAATAGTCATTAAAATATTTCCAAATACCATTCTTCAGCGAATTCCTTCCGATCGTTACTTTTATTGCTTCTTCCGTCGCTGGTTTAGCCATGTTCAACCCCATCTATCTATCAGAGAGAGAGAGAGATGAGTGGTTTGCTTCTTATTGCAGTGGTAATACATTCAGTAATGAATACTTTCAGAATGGTTTTTCTAGATGTTTTGAGGTAATTCTGAATTGTTATATTTTCTGTGGTTAATTGGGTTTGGCAGGCTTTCTTTGGTGTTTATGATGGGCATGGAGGCCGCAAAGCTGCAGATTTTGTTGCAGAGAAACTCGGACAAAATATTGTGGATTTGATGGTCAAATCAGGAGATCTAGAGAAGGCAATTAAAGCTGGATATGTAGCAACAGACAAAGAGTTTTTAGAGCAGGTAAACTACTAAAAACTTGCAAAGTTTGGGTACTTAGCTATTTTCTATTGAAGATTTTTTGGCTGTGCGACAATTTGTGTTTAAGATTCATTGGAGAGGTCTTATTTTCTGGATTGAGACATATGAGGTTCTCTAAGAATATCGGAATAGAAGTTTCTTTTCTTTCAATCTTTTGAATTGAGTTTGGATTTTGCATTTTGGTTTCGTAAGATATGACTATTGACCTGCCTTGAATTGAAGCAGGGTGTAGGCAGTGGGGCATGTTGTGTAACTGCTTTGATCAAGGATGGTTGTTTAGTTGTTGGTAATGTTGGGGATTGCCGTGCAGTACTAAGTAGAAACGGAAATGCTGAAGCCCTTAGCTGGGATCATAAACCAGGATCAGAGAAAGAAAAGAAAAGGATTGAAAATCTGGTAACCTTTATTAAGCACAATTTGCATTGATTTGTATCCTACCTTTTTCAGTGATAGGATTGCTGATTTTTTTTTGAGTATTTACTGCAGGGTGGATATGTGGATATTTGTCATGGTGCCTGGAGAGTACAGGGAACCCTAGCTGTATCTAGAAGCATAGGAGATTTGCCCCTAAAACAATGGGTATCATCTGAACCAGACACCAGAAAGCTGCCCATTACATCCGATTGTGAATTTGTGATATTGGCATCTGATGGACTTTGGGAGAAGGTAACTTGAATTTTCAAGTGGCTTTTGCATTCTTATTTGTTTTCTAGTATTTGTACTTCTTTTCAAATCTGTGATCAGGAATCTTCCTACTCTTTTATTGACATCCGAGTATGTGCATTTTGCATCTAAAATGCTAAGAGTTTTGTTTCAGTAACATATTTCTGTCATGCTTTTACTGTTTTACATGTGTCAGGTCAACAATCAAGAGGCAGTGGACATTGCGAGGCCTTTTTGTATAGAAGAAAAGCAAGGACAAAATAGCCTTCCTGAACATGTTGAACTGGGAGGAGAAGCATGGAATGAGAACAGTAGCCCCCCACCAAAGGCCAGGAAAATTTCTTTGGGAACTGTACCAAAGATTTTGAAAGTCAGGAGTGTGAATGGCAACTGTACCAACATAGGGTGCTATGACCAAGACCTTAAGGAGAGTACAAAAATGCCAGGGTCACAATTGTCTATAAGAGGTCCTATGATGGCTTGCAAAAAGCTTGTGGAGCTTTCTACATCTAGGGGTACACTCGATGATGTTAGTGTTATGATTGTGGATCTGAGAAATTTCTGCAGAAGAAAGAAAGATATAATGAATGTAAACAAGACCTAATGCTATGTAGGAAAATTCAGTAGGCCTTAACACCATTTATATTTTAGTTAGGACCATGTACACTCGATGATGTTAGTGTTATGATTGTGGATCTGAGAAATTTCTCCAGAAGAAAGAAAGATATAATGAATGTAAACAAGACCTAATGCTATGTAGGAAAATTCAGTAGGCCTTAACACCATTTTGGGCACCATTTATATTTTAGTTAGGACCACTGGTAAGGTTTGTGAAAATATTTGAAGAACAAAAAATAACACTCTTTCCCGTACCCAAAAAGACAAAAGAGTGCAGGAGTTATTGTTCACACGTTCAACGAGGAAATTGTTGCTAGTCTCGGTTGGATTCCTTGATTTGTGGACGAAAGGATGTAAACTACAGATTTTAATTGATTCTTTTTAAAAATGTTGGTGTCCACAATATGTTTGAATAGATAAATGGGGGATTTTATTAGAATGACCCACAAAAGGCCCACAGTAAATACAAGTACCAGTACCACCATGAAAACCATTATGAAAATTTTGACTTTACCGACATATTTGTGCAGAAATTTTGTCCTTACCAACATATTTGTGCAGTCATTCATCAAGAAAAAATTGACCTCACCAACATATATTTGTGCAGCCATTCATCAAGAAAAAATTGACCTCACCAAAATATTTGTACAGCCATTCATCAAGAAAAAATTGACCTCACCAACATATTTGTACAGCCATTCATGAAGAAAAAATTGACCTCACCAACATATTTGTGCAGTTCATCATGAAAAATTTGACTTCACCAACATATTTGTATACACACCAAACCAAAGTAACATAAACAGCTTAACTAAAATCAAGATAAATTTGACCTCACCAACATATTTGTACAACCATTCATCATGAAAAATTTGACTTCACCAACATATTTGTATACACACCAAACCAAAATAACATAAACAACTTAACAACTAAAATCAATAAAAATAAATGTAGCCCACTCCATGGCTGGACCAAAATGCTTGTCCTTGCATAGCACCCATAATAATCTCTCCACCATTCATGACTAAGTCAAACACCAATTGTTTTCCTATTTACTTTATATATTATTCAAATTCATTTAATTCATCTCCGCTCAAGGTGTAGACTTTCAAGAAGACCTAGTGCCAGCTAGTAACAAATCACAAAGATAAGTTGGCAAAAATTAAAGTAGTGGATCAAATGTGTTTTTTTGGGATAGAAGTATTAATTATCTTTATTTTTATGTTCAAGTGAATGGGATAGAAGTATTAATTATCTTTACTTTACTTTTATGTTCAAATGTTTTCACAACTTCTACAAGGAGCTCCTATGTAGTTGTCATTGTCGGATAAGACACTTTTTTTTGGATAGAAATAGCATTGTTTATCCGTATCTTTATGTTCAATTGAGGTAACAATTTAGTACAAGAGACTTCTTCTTGTGGAAGTTTCACAAAAGGCTCCTATGTTAATCTTGTTAGCAAAAAGAAACAAAAATAAATGTAGTTGGCTCTAGTATTTTTTATTAAGGTACGTTGGTTTTGAAGGGAACAAAAACCCTATAAATTAGGAAGAACAACTTAAAACACACAACTGGTAACCAAGTTGCTTAGACAAAATATGCTTGAAACAATATAGTAACCAAGGATCCAACCTAAACAATGCTAGACCCTACTCTATTCAATCTCACACCCTTTACTCTAGTGTGAGATTGGAAGATAGATTTGGGAAGGACTTTTCTTTCACCTTTTAATGACTAGAAAATATTATCTTCCAAGTCAAACAATTGTCGAATAAATATTATCTTCCAAGTCCTAAGATCTAGGAGAAGTAGGGAGAATAGAGGGCCCATCCATGGGCACAATAAAAACAAAGGAAGATCCCCCTCTAATGTGATTTAGAGATAAATTTGGGAAGAATCTTCTTTCACCTTTGAACAACTAGGAAATCTTAACTTCCAAGTTAAACAATTGTCCAAGAAATATTATCTTCCAAGTTGAACAATTGTGCAAGTATTGTTAATTTGTCTAAGCATGATGTGTGCTTGTGCCCAAGTCTTGCTAATTCATCCAAGCTAGATGTGTGCTTGTGCAAGTCTTTTTAATTCATCTAAGGCCAACAAGTCTTGCTAACTGATCTAAGCCCAACAGTTGCTAATTCATCTAATCCTAATGTGTGCTTGTGAAAGCAAGTCTTGCTAATTCATCAATGCTCAGTATATACTTGTACAACTCCTATTAGTTTATCTAAGCCCAATGTGTGCTTATGTCTTGCTAATATATCTAAGTCCAATGTATGCTTATGTAAGCCTTGCTAGTTCATCTAAGCCCAATGTACTCATGCAAGACGTTAATTCCATTAAGCTTGATGTGCACCTATACAAATCTAGCTAATTCATCTAATCATAATGTGTGATCATGCAAGACTTACTAGTTCATTTAAGCCTAAAGTGTGATTGTGCAAGTCTTATTAATTCATCTAAGTCCAATGCATGCTTGTACAAGTCTTGCTAATCCATCTAAAGCCTAATGTGTACTTGTGCAAGATTTGTTAATTCATCTAACCTTGGTGTCTGCTCATGCAAGTCTTGTCAATTCATCTAAGCCCATGTGTGCTTGTAAGTTTTGTTAATTCATTTTAGCTCAATGTGTTATTGTCCAAGTCCTACTAATTCATTTAAGCTTGATGTGTGCTTGTGCAAGTCTTGTTAATTCATCTAGCCCAATGTCTATGTGTACAAGTCTTGCTAATTTATCTAACTTTGACCTATGCTTATGCAAAGCTTGCTAATTCATCTAATATTGATGTGTACTTGTGCAAGTCTTGCTAATTCATTTAAGCATGGTCTATGATTGTACATGTCTTGCTAAATTATCTAAGCCCAATGTGCTCCATTGCTAGTTGGAGGTCAAGCTCTACAAATACATGTCAAGGTTAAATACACATTGGACTTAGGCAAGTTACCAAAAGTCTTGCTAATTCATCTAAGCATGGCATATGATTGTACATGTGCACTTGTGCAAATCTTGGTAACTCGTCTAAGTCCAATGTGTATTTAACCTTTGCGTTTATTTGTAGAACTTGACCTCCAACTAGTAATAGAGCACACCAAACTCATTATCTATTTTTATTTGAAGCACTCGACCATCACCTTAATTACCACCTAGTAGAGAACTCCCCAAGTCTCTAGCCAAGATTACTCACCATATTTAAAATTCATTTGAAAAAGCACCATCATACCCAAATTAGAATTGTTCAAATAGATTAAAAAGAAGAAAAAGAAAAATCAATAGAAATTTACCTTACTACAATAAACCTCTAGGTACAACATTTGTCCTTTTTTCCACTACCTTTTCTAATTTGTGGTGTTTTCCAAGTCATCTCAATTGCTTACCAGAAATCTATATTAAATTTATTTGTTTGAATACAAATATTTTTAAATATTATTTTTATCATATTTAAAAGGATCGCAAACTATATAAAATAATAAATAATTACAGAAAGAAAAAAATTTAAAAGGAAAAATATCTAGACACTATAAAAAAAATCCTTAGTTGTAATAGTTTATACCTTTAGATAGTTGCAACAAGTTTTTATAGTAAGTTTCCAAATAAAAGTTATTATTATTTATGGTTTTCTCATTCTTATTTATAGTAATTATTATTATTATTTATGGTTTTCTCTTTCTTGTATTGTGGGTATTTAGGGTAAAATCTAGAATTTGTATTTAGTTTTTTTCATATTTTATTTAAGACAGACTTTATAATTTTTTGAAACAAGTAATATGACATATTTTAAAACTTGTATCTCAAAATTGTTTAAAGATGTACAAAACTTGATTTTTGGTATTATAAAATTGAAATTTGTATCTGTATTTTAAGTTTTGGTGAGTAATTTATTTTTTTATTTTTATAATTGAAAATTTGAAATTATTTTAAATCAAGTAATATGGATTGACTATTTTTGAATTATAATTTTTATCTTAGAGATTTATAAAACTATATTTTTTTTATAGTGGTTATGAAGTTAGAAGTTGATTGGACCAATATAAATTGGGGCACAAAAGTTGTGCTTGTATGGTAAATTTTCATCATGGACCTACATGTTATGTCATGTCATGAAAGTTAATGATATCAAGTTTCCACAATCCATATTGTTTGTAAGTATTGCTTTTGGATTTGATTGTGTTGAAGTTTTTGCATCAATGTTTCGTATCACACTTTGTGATCCATCATCAGGATAATAGAGAGCTTTAGAAGTAGAAATGATTTGTTGCAGACCAAAGCAAGTTAAAAAGGAAGAAGGGGGAAGAGGGGGAATTATGCATGCCATTCAAGGAATAAAGAAGAGACAATAATAATAATAATAATAATAATAATAATAATAAGATGAGGGAATAACTAAGGTTGCTAAATTAATTGACTAAAAAGAACAAATAAATAGAGCACAAGAAGGATAATGCTTGAAATGAATTAATACTTAAAAGAATGCGATGGAAAGTGTAGACACTCAAAAGTTGTCCTCACAATTGTCTTATTTTTCATCTATTAATTAAATGGATATTATTATCTATTTAATTAATTCATTTAATATTTTCGTCTATACATTTATCAATTCATTTAAATCATTAACATATTATAAGCATTTATCCATATTATAAGTATTTATTTATTCATAACAATTATTCTATTTGCATAATCATTAAAATATCATTTGCATCCATGTCACATTAATCTTTATCCATTTACATATTTCAGTAAATCATGTAAATACATAAATTTATTAAATCATTCATCCATTAGTTTGAAAAACCACTTTAAATAAAATTTTCTAAACCTACATCATATCATAAATCATCTCATTTATCTCTCTCATTTCAATCAATTTCAATTAATTTCAATATGCATTTCTCCACTTCAGTCTTTTATCCCACATCTCTCCCGTAACTTGAATTCACTCCGTGAATTCATTTATAAAATCCCTTTCTTCTCACCAAAAAAGCATACATTCAATGTTGATCAATCCTCTTTTCCCTTCATCACAGCTTCTTGTTGCACTTATGTTCATAAAAATCTGAGAGCATCAAATGCATAAACTAAGATCATGATGAATAGGAAAACAATAGAACTGATTTTCTTTTGAATGCATGTGTTTTTGGTTTTGATTGATGATATGTTGAAATCTTGATTTTAGATTTATAAGTTAATTTTCAGCATACACACAACAATGGTGAATCCGACCTGAAAAATGCTTGGACAAATAGTTTTACAGAATTGTTTACAGTTGCCTTAAATATTTTCAACATTTGCAAAAACCCACCTGGAAAATAATGCGGACTTTTCCTTTTTGAATAAGTTGTTGAATTGCTCAATAAATGATATGCTTCTGCATGTTACATGCATGAAGTTCTGTTCTTTTTTATGCAACAATCGCGACCTCCCACGATGTCAGTTTTCTTGAGGCTTATAGTGAAATAGATCGCCTGCCTTGTCTTTGCATCCTTAATCTCATGCATGTCTAGCAACGCCTTGAACGACAACATATGAGCAATACATCTGTTGTGTTTTGCTTGATACGGTGCTCATCCTTAATACTACTAGCCCGATCACCACCCTATCTGTTGTGTTTTTCTTCATATATCCGCAGAAATAGAGAGACAGGAGGAGGAGTATAGGTCAGGGAACGAGGGGAGAAGCTCCGCCAAATTCAAGACGCAGTGGCATACTTGCTTTCTCAAGCTCTTATCTTTAGAATATTTCATTCCCCAGTCTGTTGAAACGAAAAGGATTTGTGCAAACTACCCCGAGGCTTGTAGTGTGAAAAACAATATAGGGATACCTGAAGCCTCGCCGCATAGAATGGCTAATCATTAATACCGCAAGCCTTTCCTTCGTTGCTTTCTCTTGTCTCGGTTGAAACATCTGTATTCGCTCATTGTACTGTCAAAAGAGGAAGATTTTAATAGTTTTCAAAGTCGGTGTAGTTTATAACAGTCAGAGTAGTACTACTGTATGGACGACAATCTGCTCGCTTTTCTTGGACTCATTTCATGGTGGGGGCGATACCCAAATGATTACTGGGTGCTTTCGTCCCTCGGCTTCACAATTAAAAATGTCTTGATGTTTTGCTATTTTCTCTCTAGCATTGTCGATTCAAATTTGCTTCTTTTATGGAAGTCTTAGCACATCGGTTTTATGCCTTTGCTCGAGGCTGAGAATCGATATCAAGGCCCTTCTCGACATGCTTCTCACTAAAAGTTCCCTCAGAAAAGCTCGAATCTTCCAGCAATCTTAATGGAGTTTATGCATTTTATTGGAATTTAATATTTTCTGCAGGCTGTATTTATCATACACATGGCTTTGATGAAAAGAAGATAGAGTTGTCCGTCGACTACTGTAAACATTTGCTTGATGCCAACACAATAAATGATTGCAACTACTTTTCTTCACAGCACCAATAATATGGATGACTGACTGCGTTTTAATTGACGATGTAGGAAACAAAATCGATACTGTTTGCATGATGATGATTGCGTTTTGATTTATTTTGAACATAACCTGCAATTATGGCATTTTCAGAACATTCCATTTCAAGCGTCCTGGCAATCACAGCGTCCCATTCTGAATATATCCTGCTGTCACAGAATTTACAGAATAATCCATTTTGAGCCTATCCTGTAATCATGACTTTCCTGACGTCATATCCAGCATTTGCAAATAATCCATTTTGAATGTATCCTGCAATCTTGGCTTTCCTGATCTGTAGCATTTTTTATTTTTCTCTAGTTTCTAACTTTGGTTTTTATTAATTTAAGATTAGATTCATTTTAATTTCAATTAATTTAGTTTAGATTTTAATTTAGTTTGATTTAGTTTAGATTTTACTTTAGATTTTAGTTTTAGTTTTAGTTTTTAGTTTTAATTTAATTTTAGTTTTTAGTTTTAATTTTAGTTTTAGTTTTTAGTTTTGATTTTTGTTTTTGTTAATTTAGATTAACTTTAAATTTAAATAGATTTAGATTTTAGATTGTTAGCAAATGAATTGGTTCATGATAAATATGTTCAAAATAAATGACTCAGTTTTGTTTAGCACTAGTATCAATCTATTAATAGTTTTGAAAAACTCATGATAAATATGTTCAAAATAAATGACTCTCAGCCGTGTTTAGCACTAGTATCAATACGCTAACAGTTCTGAAAAGACCACAATTGCATTTGTGGTTTTTTTCTAAATTTTGGAGGTACAACTCCCTCGAATGATATGTAATGAATTTAACTAAACTCAATAAACACGAGTATGATTTTAATCAGAAAGGAGGAAACGCAACAAACACTAATTCATAAATATGAGACTAACATGAATGCATAAACAACAACCATAAACGATCAACACAAAGATTGAAAAAATCTATGACTATCTCATTAAAGGAAATAAGATCATACTGTAATAAATGGACACCATAAAGTTTATCTCACAAAGAAGACATAACTCTATTGCACGCATAACACAAAGATCAGCGTACTAAGCATATCATTAAATTCACAACTCAAATATTATGAATTATTACTGAAATAAATGGCCCAATCCCTCTCGAAAGTATATTTGGAGATCCCCTTTAATTTTCATCAGTGAGTCTCCTTCGTTCAACTTCCCGTAACTGCTTCTTCAATTCAAATTACAATTTTATTATTTTTAAAGAACTGTTCAAATTTCCATCTTCGATGCTTGTAACCGCTTCTAACGAGATAGCATTTTCCCATCATATGTGCAATAGAATTTTTTAACGATTCAATTTGGGACCAGGGCTTAAATTTGACGGTCGACCTTGCCTGTCAACAAAGTTTTTAATGACGGTTATCTATTCAAAGGTGCCCTTAAAAAATTATGATATACCTTAGTGTAAGTAAAACTATATATCATTATAATTCTATATATATATTGACAGTCTATCCAAAATCTCTCCTTTCATCTGATACAATCTTCTTAAAATTTTGATTGTATTTTACGGCAAAAATCTCTAAATACAGTCATACGACCATCAAATTTAAGCCCTGTTTGGGACTGACAACTAGAAAGCATCGCCATATCTTCAACATCAATCATATTCAAACGTCCCTCTATTTCCTTATTAACACTTCTATACTTGCTCAAGCATCAAGTGTTTGTTGATCTGCCAGGGGGGCTTTTTTACAGTGTCATTCAAAATAGATAATTCAATACCAAGGTCTTTCACTAGAGAAACAACCTTGAATTACGTAGTAGGAGAAATTTCATCAAAAGGATAAAATCCCATCTTGAGACATATTCATCACCGAACTCCCCTCTTTATGCCAAAGGTCATCGACTATTCTACACATGATGACACCTTTACTAGTGGGAATGATAGGTGAAACCCACTAAGAATGAGCGTTGTTATTGTTAACATAGACGCTTGTTGGGTTTGCTGAAGCCCAAATTGGCAAGATTCTCAAACAGATTGGATAAGGATACCTTTTTCCTCTATTGGCAAGTTTCTCTCACGAATTGATTTTTCCATTTATTGGAATGGAGACCATTTTATAAATGTTGCTGCTATGTTGAATATGTAATCAAATTAAGAATTAATAAAGAGATTTCCCTACTGTTGAAAGTGGATGTAGGAAAATTGTCGAACCACTATAAAATTTGTGTCTTGTCTCATGTTCTTTAATTTTTTCTGTTTACTATTTCATTTCTTTGCTCATTTTAATATTAACAATTGGTATCAGAGCCTGAAGCTCAGTGTTGGAAATCGGTGAAGAATTTCCTGAGCTATGGAAAAGGATTGAGCAGAGATGGAAGACTATTGGGTTTTAGATTCTGGAGCTGAGTGTTTTTATGTTGTGAAGAGACGAGATGAAGTGGGAGTTTCAGATGATGAAGATGACGAAACTGATGAAGATGACAAAGTTGTTATGGAAGAGAGTCCCAACTAGGATGATTGGGTTCAATCTCTCATGTCTTGGTCGTGTGGCTCTAGACTGAGTGATGATGAAGTGGGAGCTATTCATCAGATGTTTTTGGATGAAATAAATGATGAAGCTAATTTTATTATTGAAGAATTTCTTGGCAATTTAGACTCGGGAGAGAGTGATGTCATGCAAGTGAAAGCTAAAACAAAACACCATGTTCATTGGTGGGATGTCAGGACAAATGAGGATTCGACTGAAGAGACTGTGGAGTTTTCCTTCCAAGATGAGGAGGATGCCTCCCAAGGAGAGGAGGATGTAGTCTGGACTCAGGCGAGTGAAGATGAGGATGAACCTAAGGAAGAGGCTAAAGAGGCCGAAAATTGAGCAGAAATAATGGTTTATTGTAATTCATTATTCGAGCCTGAAACAGAACTAGTTTATGATAATCCACTATTCCAGTCTGAGATTGAGGAGGTCACATGTGCGCAGTGTCATGGGGGTTCGTCGAGCTTGATTACAGGGTCGGAATGGCAGCAACAGGAGAAATTCAAATGGAAGAGGAGTCGCAATATGGAAGGGGTCAAAGGCGAGATATTGTCGCAGATACTGAAAAGGATGGTAGAGCTAGCACAAATGTGCATGTCATTCATGTAGATGACTTATCATCCTTATTTGAAACGCTGCCCATTAGTATTCCCACGTAGCATCCTCCAATGGATTCGCTTCCTTTACAATCTTCCTTGATGAAGGAGATTTCAGAGGCTTTTTTGGGCCCACAGGCGAAAAATGTTGTTGTCCCTGATGCTGCGGTTCGAACCTTTGTTGGCGTTTTGGCCACAAAAATCTACGGTGGATTTGTTGATACATGTTGTGTGTATGGTGGTGCTCCATATGGAGAAGACAATGAATTTAGGATGGAGAATCGTCATTTGTTGGAGGATTCTGTTTTGGATGCCACGACACATGCTGCCAAGGAGTCTACGAAGCTGGAAAAGGTAAACAACAAAAAATATGATAACGGTGTGCCAGACTCACCATGGGAGATTCAAGACCAGGACTATGGTCGGCTTGTAGAACAAATGGCTAGTGTCAGTGAAAGACTAGATGAAGTCTTGTCTCGTGTTTCAGAACTAGAAACTAAATTTCCTCAGTTTGGCAGTCATGGGCATCTCCCTCGGCAAGGTTCAGCTATTGGTTCTTTTGGGAACAGTCTTGGTACAGTAGTTTCAGGGCCAATGTTAAATTCTGGCATAGTTGAGGAGGTGAGGAATCTTGTGCGAGGTCAGAGAGCAGACCATAGGTGTCGTGTTGAGGATATTCGAAAGAGGGGATACTGCTGTTAGAAAGTTTACTACCAAATTTTCTCTAGATCGGGATCTCAACCTGACCATAAAAGAGGCATTTGATGAGGCAATCGTTGAAGATGGCAGAGTAATGATGCTAGATGATGTGATGTGTGATCCACAAGATAAGATGCTCCAGATTTACCCAGGAATGTGGCACCAGCTGGTTGGTGAGTCGGATGAGGATGTGAACATGATCAAAGATATGTGCATGGATCTCGAAGTAGAGATAATGCGAGCTACAAGGCAAGGATATTTCCCATTGAAGGAGCCACAGGCTGAGGCTTTTTTGCAGCACACGGATAAAGTCGTTATTGGTGTGAACAAATTCAGTAGTGCGGCCAAACCTTTACAATATTAGCTTGAGTGGGAACCCTATTGTTGGGGAAACAATCCAGTGGCTAAAAAAATGGATTTTGAACTGGAACACCATCGTGTTGAGAGGACTGAGATAGAAGAGTGGATCTATGAGTAAGTTTGCACCTATACAAGTAGTAAGAGACGGTGTTCAGCTATTTGATTTTATTGCGTCGAACAGAATTTGGCGAAGATTGATTCGCAGTGTCTATGAACAAAATCTAGCGAAACTCAAATCTTCATTGTGGCAAATGTAAATTCCTGCAACTTGGGGGAGATCTCTAAGCAGCAATTTGGTCTTCAAGTGGGAGATTGTTGGGTTTGGTGAAGCCCAAATTGGCAAGATTCTCAAACAGATTGGATAAGGATATCTTTTGCCTCTATTGGCAAGTTTCTCTCATGGATTGATTTTTCCATTTATTGGAATGGAGACCATTTTATAAATGTTGTTGCTGTGTTGAATATGTAATCAGATTAAGAATTAATAAAGAGATTTCCCTGCTGTTGAAAGTGGATGTAGGCAAATTTCCGAACCACTATAAAATTTGTGTCTTGTCTCGTGTTCTTTAATTTTTTTTGTTTACAATTTCATTTCTTTGCTCATTTTAATATTAACAATGCTCACCTTTAAACCTTCATCCTATTCTCAACATTGGGCCTCTAATCCTATGACATGGCGTTAACCTTTGCCTTTAGTTAATCCTAATTTATGCCCAAGCAATTAATGATTCACGACATTAGAATTATTGAGAGCTTCAAGTTTTCTTTTAATCTGCTTAGACCTTTTGAGGACTATTTCGACGTCCATACATATGCTCAACAAAACACTTTAAATGACTCCCTTGGCTATTACCTCTGCAAAATTGCATTATGCAGCAAATCCTCTTAGCTCAGGCTTATCTTTCATCAACAAAACTGCTTGCTATAACATCCAATGAGCTCACGAGGAGATGATGAGATGTAGGCCTACTTGGAACCGATGATTGCAGATTTTTGTGTTTGTATCCTACTACCATGTATAGTTACAATTTTTGATGTCTCTGTTCCTACAGAATCTACTAATTCTTTGGCTTACTGCTCCCAAATATTTGGGCACATTCAATGTTGCACTCCTTCATAAAGTTTATGCCTTGAATTGTATCGAGCTCCTTTGCAACATTTGATAATAAGTTGTTTCGAGCAGAGCCCTTGCATATTTTTATGCATTCAAGATTTATGGATGCCTCGTTGTGTTGATGAGTCAAAATATTGTACTTCTCGAGGCAACACATGGGGAGGTTCAACAAACTTGACAACTCACCACCTACATAATTATAACCAAGGGATAGGCCAGGTGGGTGAGCGCTTGGTTAGAGTAACTTTACAAGTCACCACATGAATTTGAATATTTGTTCAAAACACCGTCGGCTCAAACATTGCTATATCGTGTGGGACCCGTGGATTACCTCTTCAATCTTCTTAATGACGTGGTGACATAAATAAAACTCACTATGTTTCAAGCACTTAAGTGTGGCCTTATGTGGTTTTAAAACTCCTCGAAATGTTGATGGTTTGTAACTTATCCTTCTATTCCTCATTATTCACATCTCACTTTAGAAACAAGTGTGTCGGTTTCAGAGGCCGGTAATAGCATCTCATATTAAATCATTTCTTTCAAATATTTCTATTGTCGACGAAAACATCTTCAAATCTTTATTCGCGACAAACAACATAAGACTCGGGCCATCTTGGATCTAGTATTAACACGAAATATGGAAGCACGAGGATCGAATTTATCATCTCTTTGAAGAATCAAAATTCTGATATCTCCCAAATGTGCACGTACTATGTTTATGACTCAGTGGATCCTCTTCAAATGCAGCAGCAGATCTCAACATTGCTCGTTTTTCCAAGACACCAACAACTTGGTTGGATTTGTAATGAAGCTTACCTTATTCATCAACATAATCCATCATTTTCAAGCAACGAAACTCTTAACGACCAGATGCTCTATTTCAATGGGGTTGAATATATAGGGGAAAGTTAAAAAAAATTCATGCTTAAAATTGGGCTAACATAGATCAATTTAGTGTAAATTTAATTTAGATTTAATTTTTAATTTGGACTTAGTTCAATTTTAATTTAGATTTAGCTTTTAATTTAGATTTAATTTAGAATGTAGAAATTTAATTTGATTTAGATTAGAATTTAGATTTAATTTAATTTAGGATTAATTTAGTTTAGAATTAATTCTAATTTAGATTTAAATTTAGTTTAGATTTAAATTTTTAATTTAGATTAATTAGATTCGAGATTAAATGTTAATTTTCTTCTTAGTTTATTTTTTATTATTTTGGGGCTAATTTTGTTGACTGGGTTTTTGTGTAAGATCGCATGTTAGAGACTTGAAAAATGAAAACATAAATTCATTTGTCAAAGATTGAAGGCATAAAACTACTAATCAATGTGTTGCAGGTTCTATTCTCAAATAATCTAATCTTGAAACATTGTGTCTTCTTTTTTTAGATTAGATCACATTTCGATTGGTGCTTAAAAATAACTTTGTTTGTTGTGTTTGGTGTGCTTGGACATTATGTGTTACTTGAGCTAGTGTGTATGTATCATTTCCCCTTGCGCATTTGTGCAATCGTAGGTGACGAGAAATGCACATTGGTCTCCTTTTTATTTTTAGTAGAGACTTTCCTAGGGATTTCATCAACTCAAGGTTTGACCTTGAGCACATTTTTCAGCGGGCTATATCAAAGGGGGGAGAACAAAAGTTGTACCCCAAGGAGTGGCTAGCGTCATTTGAAGTTAAGTCGTGAAACCCTTGGTCCACCGAGACTTGCTGGTGATGAGAGTGGGAGTGGGCCTCCCAATTCTCAGGCTATTACAGATGGGCTCTCTGTTAACGGTAATCCCCTACTAGACACCTCTTGTTTTTAGAAGCCAAAATCCTTCTATTTGCTAATGTAGGAGGTGGACCTCTGAAGTAGTCACACATTTTCGTATTTTAAAGTTGAGATATCAAATTTCTTGAGATCTTCGGGTTTTTGGGAATTTGAAGTTTGGTGCACCTGAGAAGTGATTGTCGTGGAGGGGAGCCAGTGCCACCAAACTTCTAAGCTATCTGCTTTGAATAGGTGCAGCTAGAGAAATCCAAGTGGGAACCCAACAAATATTATCTCTTCTAGCCTAGGATTTGTACTTGAATGTTCTTTTATTGCAACAAAAAACTCAAGACGTGTTTTGTGTGTGTCTTTCAAACAAACAATCAATCAAACCTTACACCTAAAAATTGCAGCACTTCACAGCTTTAGACCAAGCAACATTTTCAAACAAAACAATCAAAATCAGGTCAAACTCCTACCAAAATCAGATTCAATCATTTGAGATCCATTTTTAGATCAACTTCTTGTTGTGATCCATGTTCAAAACCAGAAACTTGCTCCATTCACCTTGCATATCATCATTCCATTATTAGGTCACCATTTTAGGTACCTTAGCATCCTCATTACTTGCATCCCAATATCACATTAGGCTACCTTTTTCAGACTTTTAGGCTTGGCACATTGTAGATTTTAGGATAGAAGAACTCTCTATACCTTGGTATGAATCATTGCTTCAACAAAAGATTGTCATTCATGACCAAGTCACTTTTTAACTTAGTCCTTTCTCATTTTGGTGATAATTTCCTACTCACAAGTCTAGTTGGGAAACTCACCTTGTCATTCTTTTCACTTGTCCTAGAAAAAGGCCATTTGGCAATCCTAGTTGAAACATTGGTTTACCCTTGGATGGTTAGTGATCCTATTCTTACATATTTCAAAAGTGTTTAAGCCCTCAAGTTCACTAATATAGCTATCCTTCACCTCTTATCCATTTGCATCCTTCATACTACAACATTTTAAACCTAAAAGATAATTTTCATAACATCCAATATTATCATTATCACTTTTAGTCTTGTTGCATACATTAGACATCTTTTATCCTCAAAATACCAAAAATACCAAAAAAATAGTTGCAATATCTTTAGGCATACCTTATTTCAAAAATACCAAAAACATAGTCTTAGTCTCATACTTTCCACCTTCATTTTGAGCAAGTCTTATATGGTTGAAACTAGATTACAAAAGCAATGTCGAGCAATGGATCTTTTTCATGACGATGATGATCTTTACAATTACACTAGCACCCTCAACTTTGGCAATACCACTAATGATCCTCACAACAATACCAACCTTGAGAGTCATGACCATGCCAACTTGGGCTCTACATCCTATAAACAACCAAAGACACAAAATCCTTTTGAAAAATTGCTTATTAGAGACAAGTATGGAAATGTGTTCATAGAAGAAGTAGAGGCTATTGCACAAAATCTTGATGTTGCCTCTCTTGTGGATGAAATTGTCATGTTGGACCCCCGACGATATTTAGCCAAGCTTTTACATGAAGGAGTTAAACTACCTCAAGGATTTGATGTCAATACCTTACGAGCAAAAACATCACCCAAGAACAACACACAAACAAGCCAAGGACAATCTGCACCACAACCTAACACTTCCATATACATTGGAACAACAACCCAAAGTACCACAACTACCAACACTTCATCCATCTTTGCGATACAATCTATGTCACAACCCATGACACAAACCACATCACAACCATTATTCACAATGCAACCCTTTGGCTCGGAATTTACTCCTTTTTGGTCATCATCTTAGGCCATAGGGGCATCCGCATCTAGCATCCTTGGTAGACCTAAGGCAAGAAGGGTTCTCATCCAAGGACCTCAATCGAAGAAAAACACCTTGCAAGGACAAAACAAAAACACTCTGGACATAGTCAAAATACAAACACTTCACATGGTTATAATCATTTTCAACAAGGACAAGGATCACAAACGACATGTGCTGGCAGGGTGCTGTCATAATAGTGGTTTACAATTCTTGAAAGGAACGAATTTTAGCTGAAATCACATATTTTTAGAAAATATAATGATTTAAGCCTTAAAAAGTTCTATTTTAAGGATTCCAATTGAAGAGGGTTTGATCAAATCACCTTAGATCAAAACCCCTTGGATAGAACCTCGCTAGTTTTAAACCATACCTATAAATGCGTCTCCTTTACACCTATCAAAATGTCGATAAAAATCACTTTTGATTTGGCTTTGGGGATCAAATGAATTCATTTTAAATTTATTTCAAATGATTATGGTATTCCTCGGAACAAGCTATCCAATGTATATAATTTTAATATGTTTTGGTTTTGTTATGTATTTGTTTTTAAATTTTATTAAACATAGGTTTTTCATCGAAAATGAATTTCTTTTTTTTTTCACATGTGGAAAAATAGAAGATTATCAAAAAAATTGAAAAATATGAGTGCACCAGATATTGAAGTCCTTGATCCAACAAAAAAATTAAATTAAATTTTGACATATACAAAAAAAGTTACATTATACGGTCGCGCTATGTCTGAATTGTAATTGGTTTGACTTTGAAACTTGATTAAGGAAAAAATATTCAATATAAAACTATCTAACCAAGTGGAAGCACTAGATATCACAGTTACAAATCTAAATTTGATAGAATTAGAATTTTATCCTTCATGGAAAAAAAGTTATGCGTTATACGGTGTGCGTCACTTTTTAAAAATGTTATTTTTTGAAAAAAATAAATTTTCGTGGGAGATGGAAAAAGAAGTGAAATTTGATTCCAAAAATTTTGAAAAAAATATTTTTAGAATCTACAGACAAAATTTGATGAGACTTTAGTTTGCACCATCTTCAAATTCCTCACAGTTTAGCCGCTATAGGTGCTCGAATGTGAAGATTTAGTTAAAAATAATAATTTCAGTGTCCAGTTTGGCCAAAAATTGTAAACCACTATTATGGGATCAGCCCACAACCTCTTAACATATCATATGACTACACACATGGATCCTTTTTTGGCAACCAAAATATACACGGATAACACACCCAACAAATGCAACATAGCTCAACCACTTCTCACATCCCAACTTACACATCACACATTCATACTCATGAACATAATCAAAATCCACCACATACGCACAACATTTTAAACCAAAACATGTCATCTCAACAAAACATGGGACCACACAACACAAATATGGGACCTCATAACAATGTTTCCAACAATCTTGTAATAGACGCCTTGACTGCTCAATTGGCTACCCTACAAAAGCAAGTTAGAAGGGATGCAAGTGTCAAACAAGAAGACGTACTCATCACATGATTTGTACATCCTTACCCATATGACACTAGCATATGGGCTGATGCAAGAAGTTGGGTACACAAAAAGCTCAAAAAGTGGAAGTGTTTTTGTTGTTTTTCAGAATGTGTCACACTTGGGCTGAAAATTTGAGGCACTTACACAATGAATCTTAAAAAAGTCAGTAATATGAAATTTTGAATTTTGAATCTAGTTTCCAAATATGTAAATTATTCAAATACCCAGATTATAGAAATTAAATTTTGATAGGGATCTATAAAAATCACTTTTTAAAAGTCCCTGTTTTTTTACCATATCAAGCACGTGTATGGACACCACTTTTTGACCCTTGGAATAAAAGTATTTTGCTAATTCCTCTTGGGAAAATAAATCTAACAACATGAATATTGATGTGGAATTTTTTTTGTAATTTTTTGTTGAATTTTTT
Organism: Sequoia sempervirens; assembly: GCA_007258455.2. Taxonomy (NCBI): domain Eukaryota; kingdom Viridiplantae; phylum Streptophyta; class Pinopsida; order Cupressales; family Cupressaceae; genus Sequoia; species Sequoia sempervirens. Next base: position 14,944 of record VDFB02280335.1, on the reverse strand, counting down.
TTTTATTGAATTTTTATTGGCCTTAATTGCTATTTTTAAAAATCAACATGCACGAACATCATAATTGGACTTAAATTAAACATTTTTTGAATCTTTTTGTTTTCATTATGTAGAGAATTGTCTGAAGTTTGATGCCATATAAATTTTTTACAAGAAACTTAACCAAAAAAAAGTTACTAAAAAATTAAAAAAGCCTGATATTTCAAGTTTAAGGACTAGTTTGCTTATAAATTAATTAAAAAATAGCAAAAATAATCCAATTTTAATAAAAATTATATATTTGAAAAGTAGACATCGTGTTCTCTAATGGGTTTTAATTTTTTAGATTGATTCAGAAAAAAAATTCATCAGCCATATTGCCAAAGTTGGACATTCTTCTTCAATTTGCCTTAGTTTTTTAGTTGCAGATTAAAGGCTAAGACTTGGATTGTCAAGCCTTTCCCAAGCCTAAAACCAAGGCTGCATGTGGGTTGGGAATTCAATTTTTAAATAATGCATACGCATTTTTAAAAAACGCATACACGTTACAAAACGCATATGTGTTCTTTATTTTCTTAATTATTTAAAAAAATAAATACTTTTTAGAAACACGTATGTGTTTTAAAACGCATACCCGTTTTGTGTTACAAAACGCATTTGCATTTTAAAATTCATATGCATTTTGCATTACAAAATGCGTACGCGTTTCTAAAAGATATTTAATTTTTTAAATAAATGACTTGTACGTGTTATAAAATGCGTACACATTTTTTTGTGCATACGCGTTTTTTAGGCTCGGGTATTTGATCCATAACGCGTACGCATTTTCTACATTTTTTGTTTGGCCAAAACTTCCCCTCTTCGTGTACCCAACTTCTTGCACTTACTCATATACATGCCTCCTTTCCCTCCTGGGTATATCATCCCTACCTTCACTAAGTATAAGGGAAAGAGGAATCCTATCGAGCACATACAAGAATTCACCACTGCTTGTGTGGATGTCACATACGATCACTCCTACCTTTTGAGACTCTTCCCTAGAAGTCTTACGAGGCCGACACTTGAATGGTTTGCACTGATACCTAAAGGGTCTATAAATTCATGGGACGACCTCGCCAATAAATTTGTGGAGAATTATGCTTGTAACATTGAAAATGATGTCACAATTGCTACCTTATGCCACTTGACACAAGATGAAGGGGAGACCTTTATTACTTTCTTCCAATGATGGCGTAGTATGGCGAGTTGATGTCCTGTCGAGATTCCTGAAAAACAAAAAGTGGACATGTTTGTAGAAAACCTCAAGCCAAAGTTGAAACACCCTCTACAAGTACATTGTTGTGCCACATTTATAGAACTAGTTGAGAAAATCATGACTCTAAAAAAAATTCCTAATTGCTCAAGGTGAACTTACATATGGCAATAAACACACATACAACCAACATACCTCTAATGACAAAAGTAGGTTTTGGTCCCACAATAAGAATGTAACAAACGATGGAGTCGTAGACACGAAAGTTGTGAACAAAACATGTCCCACATTGACTCTCAAAGTACCCAACACAAACAATAACACACCATGTGTTTCCAACCAAGCAGTTAGCGTGATACAAAATAATCAAGAACAGGGAGCCCCAAGACAACCAAGGCAATACCCACAAAGACAATACACTCCTTTATTAGAACCAATTGAATTTGTCCTGAAGAAGCTAGTACAATCAAACATTATATAGCTCCAAGAGCCCAAATCATACGACCCAAGACAATTCAAACCCTCTTGGTGGGATGACAATGCCTTTTGTGACTACCACCGCATCAAAGGGCATAAGACCTCGTCATGCCGTCAATTGAAGATCATGATTCAAGACCTAATTGAAAACGGTACCATAGAGGTCGAGGGACAACAACAAACTTCCAATAAAGACCACACAAAATCCATTGCAAGACCATGGAAAAGCCTCTAGTTCAATTCAAAAGATAGACAACCATGCTAATTATACCAATGCCTCTTTTGACTACACAATTAGTAACCACATTCTAGTTGTTGATGACCATGTTAACACAATCACCATTAAGAAGCAACCTGAAATTGTCGTTACTACCCGTAGATCTAAGGTTACCATATCTGGTCCTCCTTCAAAGCAACCACAATCTAAAACCCAATACAATCTTGTTGACCAATTGGGAAAGACACCTACATATATTTCCATTCTTGAGCTTTTGTGCATATCACCTGAACACAAAGCTATCCTCAATAAAGCTCTAAAAGAAATCTATGTTCCTACCAACCTGGAAGTCAACCAATTTGAAGCCATGGTTGGATGTTTGGCTGACTCCCACCATATCTCTTTTTCTAACAAAGATTACTCTACATCTAAGTCAAACCATAACAACCCATTACACCTTGAGGTCTTCATCAACAAACACAAGGTCAAACGAGTCCTAGTAGATGGCGGAGCCAGATTGAACATTTGCACTTTAAAACTAGTAAAGGCATTGGGCCTCTCTACAACATGTGTAAATACAACTAAGAGCATTGTCATCAAAGCCTATGATGACAAAGAACATTTTTCTGAGGGAATTATCATACTGCCTATCAATGTTGGACCTGCAGTACTAGATACCACATTCCAAGTCTTGAATCTTGAACTACCATACAACCTACTCCTCGATCGACTATGGATCCATGCCATGAAAGTTATTCCATCCACATACCATCAATGTCTGAAGTTTCCTCATGAAGGCATTGAAATTATAATCACAGGAGATCCCGACCCCTTCCAATATTGCAATAATCTAAGAGGGACTACTCAATTCTAGGGCCTGTCAACCAAGAGGCCTCATCATCTCGCTACATTGATCCATCTTCATTAACCAATTCATCCACTCCATTTACCATTCCATCAAACCCTAAGGTCCAAGTTCATGACATGGGATGTGGAGAATACCGTATGGATAATTTATCGGTGAACGACAATGCTAATGTTGTTGAGAAGGTTCAGAATTCCAACGTTGATGTCAAGATAGTTGCAGAAGGAACGCAAAAAGATGGTCGTGCTTGGATTGAAACCTTTTGGGATCCTAATGATATATCATCATTTTCCATATCTGCTTTCGCTCAAGCTTTTCATATCCATGAGAACCCCATGTTTCACCAGGATAGATAATCCACGTTTTGATCATGACCCCGCTGAGGATATCCAATCACCATCCTTCCATCCCACCTGCCCTGGGCTAGGATATGTATCTCCTATTGTTTCCTCTACCAATCCATCATGTCAAGTTGTTAAGGATGTGCAAGCTTCCTTTGATGTTAGCAGTACCAAAAAGGATAGTCCCAAAGACTCCATTGATGGCATCGCTACTCCCATTCATCCACTAAACATTCATATCACTTCGCCTACTTCCTTCATCTCTCACATCCATCCATATCATAGACATGGATCAACAAGTCATATCTCCAGAAAATAATAAAGGAAAAGCTCCAATGAATGAGCTATCTTTAAAAGGAGATCAAGAATCAAGAGACAAATCAAGAACAAAAGAAGATCAAGACAAGTCCCTTAGCTAAAATAAAAAGCTATTGGACAAATCAAAAATAAAAGAAGATCAAGAAAGTTCCCTAGCCAAAATAAAAAGCTATTAGACAAATCAAAAATAAAATTCAAAAGTGAAAGCAAGCAAAAGTCGATCTCCAAGTATGCCTCCCCATCAAAAATCACTCGGGGCATCTATCAAGGAAAAAAAGATCAAAAAAAGAGCTTGTTGATCCAAGGTCTCCATCCACATCACTCTCACTCATACCATATATTCCATCCCACCCATCCATGTTCACATATCTATCATATCACACCATTGGTGATGTCTTTCAATGTATCTTTGACGACAACCCCTTCACGTACTCTAGCTCGTTGGTTGGCCAAGCTCCTTTTCATCTGAAGCCTGATGGCCCACGTAGTGTACACATTAGGGATCCTAACCTAGCCTCTTTTGTCCACCACATCTATCATCTATCATATTTGCCACTTGCACTTGTCATCTAGATCAGGTCCTTTCATCCAGCACGGTCATCCAAACAAGATCGGGGCATCGTCAAGGAAGTCTATGGATCTGGCATTTATCAATTCTATACCTAGCTTTAGAGAGCTAGGAAAAAGTCCTGAAAAATATAAAAAATGAGAAAAAGTCCTTAAAAAAATACAACAAAATACAAAAAAATAAGAAAAATGAGAAAAAAAATACAAAAAATGAGAAAAAGTCCTAAAAAAATACAAAAAAATGAGAAAAAGTCTTGAAAAAATAAAGAAAAAATTTGTCGCCTTGATGAAAACCTGGAAAACAGGTGTCTTCGTGACACCAAAAAAAAGAAAGAAAGAAAAAAAGTAAAGAGAAAATTTTTGTCCAATAGTGAAAACCCAGCAAACAGGCGCCATTTGTAGTCAGTCTTTGCTCCGTCATCTACTATCACTCTATTTGGTCTTCCATCCTAATTCATACTAATGTCTTTACCTTCCATCATCTCCCATTTCACATCCATCATCAGGTCTTGTCATCTCTATCATGACTTCCAAGTGGTTGACGCCTTGCACCCTTTCTCCATCTTTTGTCCATAATAAACCCTTGTCCCATCCCATCCCTATTGGTTTGTCTTATACCCAACTGGGGGAAATTTCCTAATATCGGACTTCATTGGATTCTACACTTGTCATTGGAGGTCAAAACATTCAAAAAACACAAAAAAATCAAATATTCCCAAAAATCCAAAAAAAAAATCAAAACATTTCAAAAACTCCAAAAAAATCAAATATCCACAAAATCCAAAAAAATCATAAAAGACCAAAAATCGAAAAAAATTGAAACATGTCAAAATCCAAAAACATTCAGATAACTTTCAAAAAATCCCAAAATCAAAGTCAGAGTTAGTCATGTTAGTCTTTGTCATTGTCGAACTATGTTGCCTCTACG